>JAOTON010000671.1:0-70000 GCA_034440635.1 Lepas anatifera | reverse complement strand
GACCGAGGCGCCGCCCCTGCCGCCAAAGCAGAAGACGCCGCTGAAGCGGCTGAACGCGGCGGCGGCGACGCCCTCCAGCGGCAGCCGCATCAAACAGCTGCCTCCGGTGCACGTCAACATGAGCGACGGCGCCCGGCGGGCGGCGGCCGGTACCGGCGACCAGCCGCCGGCGCTGCCGCCCAAGGAGAGGACCGTCATCCAGATCAACGGCTCCGACACGCCGGCGCGGCCGCAACGGCCACGGCGCAAGGTCTCCAAACGAGAGGTGGAGACCCAGACAGAGGCGGAAACTCCCGAGTCGTGTGTCTCCGCCGGTTCCGATGATCTGTGGGCGGGCCGGCCGGCCCCACACGTCACCCTGCTGGAGATCGAGGCGCCGCCTGGCGGCGGTGTGCCGGCGCCGGTGGGACCCAGTGAGCGGCGCGGCCGGAACCGCCGTCGGGACCGACAGGCGCTGCGGTCGCGCTCGGCGGGACAGCCGGGCACCCCCGAGTGTGAGCCTGAGACTGCTGTGGAGTGGAGTGGCGGCGCCGAGTCTCCGGCCGAGCTCCGCGGTGAGATTAACTGGTCTGTGTCGCGGCTGCGCGCCATGTTCAGCGCCGACCAGCAGGGCACGCCGTCTGGCGGGCACCGGCCGCTGCAGCGTACGGCGGCGGCGGCCGCTGAGGTGTACTCGCCGCTGCCGGCGCCGCGGCCGGCGCGGCCCGGACACAGGCGCTCCGACTCTGGCGGCTCCAGCTATGGAGAGGAGTCGTACGTGTGACCGCCGAGGGCGCCAGAGGGCGGCCGTCTCGCAATCTAAGTCAGCTGGCGTGGCGCCGGCCGGTCGGGGCGAGGCGTGCCAGTGTGGTGCGTGTCTGTTCATCGTCATCTCGCCTCCTACCTCACCCATCTCGTACCCGCGCGGTCGCCACTTCAGTGCGCGCCTGTACATACATAACCGCGATCAAATCTATAGAGCAATACTCCCTCATTCCATGTGCTCAAATACCTTAATGTCACATGTTGTACGTGCTCGTTTGTAATGTGCTAATTTGTATATGCTGGGAATCGCACTTTCCTATGGTGGTCACGGAATTGACCACGCAGTATTTTTGCGAAGTGTTCTCTCGCGCCTTCTCTGTTACGAGAAGGCGCGTTGGTGACTCCTGAGATGTCTGTTGGCGGCGCCGGGCGCGCCAAAAGCGCCAGGTTTGGCGCCAAATGCTATCCCCGACACGGAACAGAACAGTGCGCCTGTCCATGTTCCACCGTTATTCTCGTTACAGATATGAACTCTATTTTAAGTATGACTTGTTTGTATGACCTGTGTCACACCATTTCACAGTAAAGAGTGAACTAAAAATAACTGTTTTCAGTGTTGAGGTGAGAATACGGCGATGGAGGCAGCAGCAGTTATAATTGTTTCGGTTTAACGATAGATACACAAATTGTAACGTGTAACGGTGCTCTCAGCTCTCACCCTGATTGAAGGGATTTCAGGGATCAGCTCTCACTTAATCAGTGATCCCGCCTGGTTTTGAACTCTGGCCCTATGAGTCAAGAGACGGTGGCTCTTTATCTAGTTAGATTGAAGTTAGCTAAGGGCTTTTTATAAGGCGTTCTATGCAAGGCATCTTTGCCCGCCTCTAAAGTGTATGGGAAAATTTTTAGGGGAGGGCTTGTTGATTTAATGTCGCAAAGCAAGGGGAGACTATTTCAAGTTGAAGTCTTGGAGCACTTGCGAGGAGAGGGACGTAAGTCTGGATAAAAACTTCCTTTGGATACGGAAACGAGCTGCTGATGAGCGTTGTGCTAGAGAGGCACGTTCAAAGTCGAAAGTTCAGGAGGTGCTCAACATGCCCGCGCACCGGGTATAATAGTCGTCTGACGCTCCTGTCCATCGCTCGCTATACGGGAGTGCTCGCAACGGCACTAGCCAGTATAGCTGTCCCAACTGCACGAGAAACGTTTCACATCGCGCGATTTCCTTCCGGGCTGATACATGCAGTCCAGATCTTGCTGGTCGCACCACAAGTTATGACGCAAGCAACTGCACAGGGAGGCGCAAAAAACACGCCACATTTGGTATCTATGTTTATGCACGTACGGCTATATATCCAGAGAAGGGATACTGTTGCTGGTGCCCGTATCTCCATTCCCCGTCCACAGTTGCGATTTACATGGGGCGTGATCTCGTCAGGAATTGGCGTGTTAACTTTCCAGTGTTCTCTTGGCCTGAAGTCAGAATATGGGCAGTTCGGCATACCTGTGTCCCTGGGGGAACGTTTATGAAAGGCGTCATTGACAGTATGTGAGAGCGCCTCGCGGTAGCATAACTAACTGGGACTTTGCGTCACACTGACTGCGAGGTCATGCGGTCGCACCAACATTCGCCCTGTTGAGAGCGCATGCTGGGGATCAGAAAGACATGCAGAATGCCCGCCTGACGATTTGAACCGGGCTCCGCGGCGCAGAAGTTGAATGCTCTTCCACCACACCACTGCATCGCCGTGCTATCATAAGGATTCATTTTAGGGAAGGCGTGTCCCCGGCATAAAGGCGAGTTGCCAAACTTAGGAGGGTGCTACCGCACCACTTGAGGGTGCCTGAAGTGCCGAAAAGGATCAAAGACCTCAGTGTCTGATGAGAAGGGGCACTTTGGTCACGGGATGACGTTTGGGTCTGCTGTGTGGGCCCGTAGAGGGCGCCATTTGGACCAGGAGTGTTAATTCTTGGGGCATGACCTATTAGGGGGATGGCAAATTGCATCGGAGGGGGAGAGGGGTTGCCACTGCTTGAATCCTGGGGAAATGCAGTAAGCAAAATTTCAAGGGTGCTGGGAGTATTGGGGGGGCTCCAGACCGGTTTTTGAAGGGTAAATGCATCTGCCCCTTTACCCCCTGGCTCCGCCTATGGGGGAGTCAGGTTTCAGAGGGCATAACAGCCTTCAGCGGGGCGTATTTTTGCCACTGGGAAAGTGACCAACTCCCCGATCTCCAAAAACGTTACGGAACTGGGGACACCGGTTTTGAGATTTTCCAACTACAGCGCTGCTAGGTGGTTGTACAAGTCAACACCGGTAGAAACAGTGCTCTCCAGATGGCAGCCGTGTGCTAACACTTGTGCAGCGACCCAGCTCAATGTGCTAGCGATTCAATCCCGCCGCAGTCCTGTTGCGAAGTTGACACCCTCGTAGGAGCCTTCGGTCAGGTATGGGGTGTTGTTTATTTGTGTTTGTATTCGTATCTTGTCTAGTCCTCGCCCCACGAAGTCCCCAGATTTCCGACCTTTATCGGAAGCAGGCGGATGCCCAACCTACATTAGGACTCACAGATTAGAAATATTTTAAGACGAGTCATTTGAAAAACAGTGTAAGAGGAAAATGATCTCAAAAGTGAGACGCATGGTTGTATTAATTGTAAACCGGATTACATTTCCTTCGCTCGGACATTCGTGATCGTTCAATGTCTGAAAACAGTAGGAGTTCGATATTCGATATTCAGATTGATATTCGGGATTTTTTATAATCACCTCAAACCATACATCATTTGAAAACCCTTGCCGAGACAAATCCGAAACAGGTATTTATATTGCTCTATCACGTTGTGTTCTTGAGATAGAGCACAAAATGTGCCATAAAAGTCGGTTTTGGCCGTAATGCATTAAATGTTATTGACTATAACATGGGACCCAAGGTATCACCAAAATCGGGGACAATTTATTTCATCAAAATCGGCATGCAAGCCAGGGAACAGGAATTACAAAACAAATGGCATTTAATAGCATTTAACCCTATTTCCGGCAGGGGGGCTAATATTGCCCCCCCTTCAGGTTTTTCAAGAATATCTCCGAAACGGCTTGCGATAGAACTTTGAAACTTCCTGACTTTTCCTAAAACTAGTACAGGCAGGTTTTCTGAAATTTTCAAGATTATATATTTACCAGGGGTGGAGCTATGGCTGGGTTTTTGGGGAGGTTCTATCCACAAACCAAGTATTATCGTATGCGATGGGTTTTTTGTAAAAGGAAGCCGTCTCTGCTGATCCTGATACCAGTTATATGGTTTTATTATATCATTTTTTATGTGAGATGATAGTGCATTCACAATTGTCACTATTTGTATTCATCAGGGGCGGTTACAGCAGTTCAAAATGGGGGGAATGTTATCAAGAAGGACTAAACGTTAGTAAGTGAGAAGACTGCTTACAGCCGTGCCAGGGCGAATACAATTGGGTATATGAAAATTCAAAATAGTTATAACCCAATTCTAGATTACCAGAGGCGTGTCCAGTCACTACACATTTTCAAAATGTATATTCCCAGCCAGTATCACCGCCGCGACTCAATATCGTTGTATATTGAAAATGTGTTTCCAATCACCCCCACCCCCCCACGACGAGTCCTTGATCCGCCTATGTCACCCCCTTTCCCAGAGCTACCATGGGAGGGTAAAAATTATCAGAAATTAAATTTCAACTAGTCGAGGGACTAATATACTCATGCATACCATTCGCATATTGTTGGTATGTATTTTACCCCAATGTTTTACCTTACTGCATCCGTCCCTGATGAGTTTTTCACTTTTTTCTCATTTATTTATGTGTCAAAGATGCCAAGCAGTATATGACGGCTTCTAATCCGCGTAACAAAAACTTTTTAGGTTGTATATATTTCCCCTCATAGTCCTGGTCCTGGAACTGCCATTGAATTTCGAATTTTTGCGTAACTCCAGTATATGAAAATTTTGGGTCAATTATTTGTAAATCTGAACTATTTTTGTGAAAATCGTACAACAGAGACAAGGGTTATGGAAAATCTAAAAAATACACAAAAATTGTATATTTTGCACGACCTTCTCCTAAAAAATAAAAATTTTGAAATTTTCTTTTTTCAAAATAAAGTTTAGCAGCAGAGGAATCTATGGCACTTTGAATTTTCAAAATCGGCCGGTTAGATTACGAGATCTTAGGGGGGCCGATATTGCCCCCCCTTGCCGGAAATAGGGGTAGCCGGGAGCCTGACGGAAATAGGGTTAATGCATTGCGGCCAAAACTGTTTTTTTACGGCACATTTTGTGCCCTATCTCAATAACACGACGGGATAGATCAATATAAATACCTGTTCCGGAATTATCCCGGCGAGAGATTTCAAATTATGTATATTTGACGTGATTCGGTTCACGGGAGCGAATATCATTCTGTTGACCTCAGAAAACCAAGGACTTGATGTTGGGTTCAACAGCCTCTTGGAGTTCTGTTGAACCAAGCTGTGCCCCGCAAGAAGCCGTGAACTGGTTTTGTATGTCACGTTTCCTGGTTTGTGTACTGATTTTAAGCGAAATCAATTGTCCCGGATTTTGGTGATACGTTGGGTCCCATGTTAAATTCAATGGAATTTAACGCATTACAGCCGAAACTGATTTTTCGGCACATTTTGTGCTTTAACTAAAGAACATGGTGTAATAGAGCAATATAAAGACCTATTTTTGAATGACCTCGCCAAATTTTTTCCAGTGATATATGATTTAGCGCAGGGGTGTGGATTTCCGAAAATCATTAGGGATGTCAAAATTTGAAGAAAAAAGAATACATGAAAGGATAAAGCATAATTTTATTTTTGTTTTAGCCATCACGCAGTCCTTTTGAATTCTGAAAATTATTAATAATAAAATTTCAAGGATATTTTAAAACTAAATGAATATTTCATTACAGGTGCCCGGGCCCCAAAGGGATATATATTCACACCCTTATATGGTACCGTTCATTAAGCCGGGACCGCCTGTGCTCTTTTCATACAGACCACCGCTTGGGGTGTGATGGGACCCCTGCAATCTAGGGAACAGAAGGTGATGCGGAAAAATTAAAACGGCGCTGCAAGCACCTTACCCGCTTGCGGTCTGGCTCCGAGTTTGAAACGTATCCGTTGACCAGTGGCATTATAGTGGGCTAAAATGGGTCAAATTTAGACTCATTTAGAAAATTTATTACACCTCGGCAACCAGAGACCTAGAATAAAAAAGTCAGCAGTGTGTTCGTCTTCATCTAAGGATTCAAATGCTATGCGGCATGATCATGTAAGGCCACATTATGACCTTGACCTTAGGTCAAGGTTAAATGATAGGGTAGAGTGGGGTAAGACGCATACGTTAAGGGAGAATTCGTCTGTACCCACCCCGCGTGGACGGAATGTCTTAACCCTCGCCACCGGGAGGCATCGATGGCCCCTAAGGTTTTCCGAGATAGCAGAAAAACGACGAGGCGCAGCACCGCGGTTGAGGCTCTACCTCTCACTGCATCATTTTCCCATCATCCCTGAAATTTTTACCCCGGGTCACCCAAGGTCAAGTCACCAGACGAGGTCAACCAAGGTCACCTCACTTCGCCTTTAGAGCTCTGTAAGAGCTACATTTCAAAATCGATCGATTTGAAACTTCCTACACTTCATGACCCCTCCAGGGTCTACAAGGTGTATATCCGGGATTTTTGATTTCGTGCCCTGAGGTCAGGTCACGAGGCGACCTCTCCCATTGGAAAAGCATGGGAAAAGCTATTTCATGATATAAAAGCCACAAAAATGATTGCAAATACTCAGACTGCTCAGAACAACGTTTTGGACACCCTTTCACGGATCCCAGGGGTCATATTTGCTCTTTGACTTTTCCAAGGTCATCCGAGGTCACCAGAGGTCAAAAACAGTATTTTGACAATAACTTTGACCTAATTGAGCTAGAGCGGTGAAACAAACACCATTGTGTTTGTCTTGTCACTGGCTTTCATTTGATATACGGCAAGGTCACTTTTGACCTTTCGTGACCTCAGGTCATATTAGGTCACGAGGTGACCTCTGGCGGTCAAACCACTGGCGGGAGGTCTTTACGTTCCACATAGCGGAAAAATTACTGGCAATTTGCTATCAAATGTACTTTACCAGGTCTCAATAGCTCTAATGACATAAGAGTTATGCCCAGTTTGCTTAATCATTGCATATTTGAGTGAAAATAGCCGATCTTGACCTAATTTGACCTCTGGAGGTCAAACCATTGACCTGAGCACTAAAACATGCGAAGTAATTTCTTACTGAATTCACGCGAGCTTTCTATTGCACTTGCAGATTTGCGCTAACGCCCATATTTTCGGAGTTAGAGGGGGCCATCGATGGCCCCCGTGGGGCGAAGGTGGCGCCGGACCCCGGTGGGGCGCGGGTTAATTTTTCCTTCGTTAAGTTCTTTCATCGTTTTTCTACACTCAGATATAAATGTGTGATTCTGACACGATGCAAAGTGTGCGAAATTTATTTTTCTTGAGACCATGTAAAAAGGTGGTTTACCCCGATAGTGGGGTAAAACAACCTAGCCCCAGATTAAAAGGCCGTCATATAACTCCCAGCGTATATTGTACCTATTGTTTCACGTGAACAAATGGGAAAATTATTACAATTACGCTGTAAGATAATGTTGTGGCAAAGTTGGAAGGGTGAGCACATTTACATCGCATAGAGTACAATCGCAACTTGTAGATATCCAAGATAAGCTTGTTCTTATAACTGGAGGTTAAAAAAGACAATAAATGTTTACTGAAAAATACCGCAGTTTACTGGGCGCGTCCAATCATGCCCAGGACGGACTCAGAAATACCGTTCCCAGAAAAAAATACTAGATGGAGGTTACAGTTCTTACATCAGCCTGGACATAGCAGTAGGCGTCTTACCCAGGTGGGCGCGTTACCCCACTCTACTCTAACCTTTCAAAGTCATGGTGTATCCTGTTTGTATCCTTAGGTCATGCTCATTGCAATAATACCAAATTTAGGATTGTATCTTGTTTGGTTCAAAAGTTATAGGCACAAACAACTTCGCAAAGCGGGGCCTTTGGTGAACTCTGGCGACCTTGGTATCGATCTGACCTCAAAATGGATGACAGCGTGCATATTTTTCAAGAGCTTTCGAACAATGTTTAGAAATGGTATCTAACTCTGTAGAAGCCGAGTTACACCTTGGTTTTGTCAGCCTTATTTTAGAAAAAAGAAAATTGTCTTACACAGGCCTAGCAATGCCGTCACAACTCGTTGACCTGACCCAACTGATGCCAATTTTTTGTCATAAGTTTTCGAATTGATATTCCTAGAGGCCTGCAAAGCGACGCGGGTCTCATCTGAATCGGCTCAGAATCATTTGCGAAAAACCGGGGGGAGGGGGTCAGATCGGACCCTAGGCAGTGATGGGTTAAGGTCCATGCAACAACCCATCACTATTCGAGACCGTTCAGCTATCGCTTCCACTGTCATGTACCGTGCTAACAAGATTTCACAATGCAAGTTTAAACATTTTGAACATATTTAAAAACCTTGCGGTTCAAAAGCTACTGCTGCTCGAAATAATTTATCAAACATTGCTTGATGTTCATAAGTGTCCTCTCCCATCCTCGTACCAAAATATCCGTGTGCTGTATTGTTCCGGTCAATAAGAAATTTCTGGACTGAAAAATCAAAATATACCGAAAAATATGTATTTTGTGAAGATTCGCCATTTGCAATACTTGACATGACTTGTGAGGTGTCACTGCCCCAGTTCCGACAACTTAGTATAATTCGAAAGCTGAGTGCTGAACGTCAAAGTCTAATATAAAAGATAGAATAAAACAAATGGCATTAATAAACTATAACTAAATAGAAAAGCAACGTCATCCGGAAAATAAACAGCTGAGTATTGTAGCATACAAACTTTTTGAGCCTCAAAATAGAAAGCCGGACAATCATGGTTAGACGGCAGTGTATGTACAGTGAATTCTGGCTGGCTGTAGGCCGGGTGGCGGCGACATTGAAAGAATGTGATAGCGAAGTGGCCCATGCTAAAGGAACACAGTGATGTTAACCCTCGCCCCACCGGGGGCCATCGATGGCCCCCCTAAGGTTTTTCCGGGATAGCAGAAAAACGACGAGGCGCAGCACCGCGGTTGAGGGCTCTACCTCTCACTGGATCATTTTCCCATCATCCCTGAAATTTTTTACCCCGGGTCACCCAAGGTCAGGTCACCAGACGAGGTCAACTAAGGTCACCTCACTTCACCTTTAGAGCTCTGTAAGAGCTACATTTCAAAGTCGATCGATTTGAAACTTCCTACACTTCATGACCCCTCCAGGGTCTACAAGGTGTATATCCGGGATTTTTCGATTTCGTGCCCTGAGGTCAGGTCACGAGGCGACCTCTCCCATTGGAAAAGCATGGGGAAAAGCTATTTCATGATATAAAAGCCACAAAAATGATTGCAAATATTCAGACTGCTCAGAACAACGTTTTTGGACACCCTTTCACGGATCCCAGGGGTCATATTTGCCCTTTGACTTTTCCAAGGTCATCCAAGATCACCAGAGGTCAAAACAGTATTTTGACAATAACTTTTGACCTAATTGAGCTAGAGCGGTGAAACAAACACCATAGTGTTTGTCTTGTCACTGGCTACTGGCTTTCATTTGATATACGGCAAGGTCACTTTTTGACCTTTTGTGACCTCAGGTCATATTAGGTCACGAGGTGACCTCTGGCGGTCAAACCACTGGCGGGAGGTCTTTACGTTCCACATAGCGGAAAAAGTACTGGTAATTTGCTATCAAATGTACTTTACCAGGCCTCAATAGCTCTAATGACATAAGAGTTATGCCCAGTTTGCTTAATCATTGCATATTTGAGTGAAAATAGCCGATCTTGACCTAATTTGACCTCTGGAGGTCAAACCATTGACCTGAGCACTAAAACATGCGAAGTAATTTCTTACTGAATTCACGCGAGCTTTCTATTGCACTTTGCAGATTTGCGCTAACGCCCATATTTTCGGAGTTAGAAGGGGGGCCATCGATGGCCCCCCGGTGGGGCGAAGGTGGCGCCGGACCCCCGGTGGGGCGCGGGTTAATGCCATTAAAATACCTATACATATGTACTCAGTCAATTGCCTCGTGCATCCTGTGATTTGTCTTAGACCCTCCTTGTTTGAACGTTCAGAGCCACTTATCCCTCCACCTCAAGTAGCCATTTTATCAGTTTAAACTTCTAGTGTTGCACACACATGAAAAGTCAGCTAGTTGTGTATGTCACATGTACCGTGTGTGTTACATTGCTTATAAGGTTTATCAATGAAAAAATGAAAAGCTGCATCATTTACCCTGATACCGAAAAATACCAAGGATTCTAAATCGGTACTTGCAATTTTACCCGCCAAGCGTATTCACATGCCGAACCGATACTCATGTTTTCCAGTAATATCGGCACTGCATCCCGCACAAACACCTAACCCATACATGCACCTATGTGCACAGAATGTCTCCTACATCTGTCCCCCTCCCTCAGTCCAACAGCAGGCAGAACGACCACCATTCTCAACACCACACGTGTACGTTTTATAATTCGCCACGCGACCCCTCCCCACAGAGGCTTGAACTCGGCGCCAGCGGCGTGACCTTTCTAACCTCTGTGCCCCGCGGGCAATCGGCATCCAGCGGATGGCGGCTGCTGATTGGTGGAGGCGCGTTCACTTGTATAGCGAGAAATTCAGCGGAAATTTCTCCATGAGAATGAAATAGCTTAAACCATAAACGAGGAGATATATTAAAACGATATTTTTCAAGTATTACTAGTTATATTTTGCCTTACATTAGCTTGATTATCTGCGCAACCGTCGGATACTCTTTGTTACAGGCGAAACAGCGGCAGAGTCAGCACTGGCTAGCCGGCGGCCGAGTTTGCTGAAGTCAGGAGAGTCGCGAGATGTGTTTCTGCTGGGTGAAAAGGAGTGGGGCCCGGCCCGATGGTAACCGACAGAAGGCGAGGAGAGGGACGTAGGTACATAGGTACTTAAACTAAACCTTAACCGTCGGACGAGTTTAGCGAGTTTGAAATAATGAGAGCGCTGCCGAAGTAAAACCAGTTAATATAGGTACCAGGAGAGGGAAGCACGTGCTGCTTTGTTCCATGTTGGATGGTGAAAAGGCGTTAAACCTGATTTTGGACTCAAAATATTTAGAACCATACAGTGTATTCCACACGATAAACACATCTTAAAAAAACACACGACAGTAAACAAATAAAAACATAAAAAAACATGAGCCACGCATTCATGAGCGCCTCCGGCGAAGAGCTCCTAACTTACGCCGGGGACACCGTCGAAGTACGTGCAGTTAAGAAGACACAGCCATGTTGACGATCGAGCGACATACACGCAATACGTCGATTTAGTTGGCAGCTCCAGCGCACAATGATTAATCTCCGTGTGGAGCGGACCAGCTTGATAGCGCGCAGCAGTCCCGGTCAGCCGACGGTCACACCCCTTACAATGCTTTAACGCATTTCACCTTTCATACGGCATACCACGACTCTTAAGATTATATTGTGAAACCCAAAAGTTACAGACAATGTTTTTTTGGTCTAATGAAGACACTCTTAATCGATCCACCATAATAACGTGAATTTTCTAAAACCATTGGGGGCGCCTAAATCCGAAAAATGTTATCTACGACAGCGTTAAGAGAACCATTGTATTATAAACACTGTAAAATACGCTCCCTTAAATGCATGGAACTATGCTGCACTGTCTAGTATGAGAATAAGAGGTACTCCACATCCAGAGATAGAAATTTATACCCCAGCCCTGTAGGTAATCTCAATGTTTTATTTGGCTTGGCACTTGAGCACCTGGGAAACATACTCCTAAAGCATAAAATATTTTGTAAAAAGATAAAGGATAAGTGACAGTGGAGGAATTAGGGTAGAGTGGGGTAACGCGCCCACCTGGGTAAGACGCCTGCTAGCATCTGCAGACTGACGTAGGAACTGGAGCCTACATCTATTATTTTTTTCTGGTTGCGATCTTTCTGATCTGGTCCTGAGCGTGTTTGGGCGCGCCTGGTTCAGCAAACATTTGTTGTTTTTTGCCCCTCTGGATATAAAAACAAGCTATTTTAAAGTTGCGATTGTACTGTATGCGATTTAGATGCACTCACGGCAATTTGTGAGGTTCAAACAGCGAGTTTGTGCCACATTTTGACAGCCACTGTGCGGCATGGAAACGCAGCAGAATTGAGTAATATTTGTTGCGACGCTGCCGTTGCTACGTGGGTAAGACGCCCATGTGTAGTGCGGGGTAAGACGCCCCAGGCGCCTTACCCCAATATTTGGTAGGCGTTTTACCCCAATGGATGGGTGTGTCCTTAGGATAGGTAGGACATGGAGGTAGGACTGCTATTACTATTACCACCATCACGACCACTACTGGTCGTAATGGCGAAGTACGTTGGGTTAGAAACAAATCACCGTGACAGAAGACATTGAGTTTCAAATATTAGTTCCTATAGCAAACAGGAAAGTTTTCGCGTTTGCTCTCATTTGGTCATCTTGAGGGGTGGTCTTAAATCACTGATGGATCCAAAGGGGGCTAAAGGGGCCGTGGCCCACTCCAAAGCCTAAAAAGTATATTTTCCCCCTCAAGGCCAAATTTTGGCCGTTTTTTTCGTAAAAAATACTGCGTTTTAGAGATTTATTCTCAATTTACTCCCCCGAAACGTTGGTTTGGACCCTACAAAAGTTGCTCCTGGATCCGCCGATGTATTAAATACCTACCTTCGTCATGGATCTGCTCGAAGCACTGTTTGCATATGGCGATCCCGAACCATCATCGTCGTTAACTACATTTTCCAGATTACACATTTCCATCCTAATCTTACCTTGACATCCTGTTCCAGAATATGGGAAGACGTACCGAAGAAGAACCACTTGCGGGCAGAATGAACCTGAGGCGCTTTAATGTGCTTTGCGCCCCTAAAATATGTTGGGGCTCTATCTTAAATTGCTTTCGCGTTTTCCGTTGATAGGTAAAAAGCCTACCTGCTTATTTTTGCTGTGTCGGGCTTTAATGCCTCGAATAACTTGCCCACTTTGTCACAACATTATCGTAAAGCGTAATCACAACAATGTTCCCACTTGTTCATATAACGAGATACAGTATGCCCTGGGTGTTATATGACGGCGTTTTACCCCGGGGCTAGGGCGTTTTACCCCGCTATCGGGGCAAAACGCCTTTTTACATGGTCTCAAGAAAAAACAAATTTCGCACACTTCGCATAGTTCTAGAGTCCCAAGTTTCTATCCGAGTGTAGACAAAAGATCACAAAACTTAACGAAGAAAACATGACGCAATTCCATCCAGGCAGGATTGGTACAGACACATTCTCCCTTAACGTATGCGTCTTACCCCACTCTACCCTACATATCCACCAGTCAGTTATAGCTTCCACCTTGCGGGAAGACTCATTTAGTGGCATGGGCGCCAATAGCTAATAGCTGCAGCATCTAAAAACTACAATTATTATGATGATGAGGTTCCTGGTCATTTTAAGATCAGCGCCAGGGAGCTTACCTTATCGTAGGAGACAAACTGCGATGTCCCCCTTCCGGCTATTTCACAAATATTATTCCTCCACATAGGTATGTTCCGAAAATTGTTTCCAATAAATTTGGATGTAAATTTTCTACGAGCCGTCATGATCTAAGCAAGGGTAGGTGGTGGAAGTAAGCGCATTATTACTGGAAACACCACCCACATACCAGCCACAGAACTGTGTTCTGCTCTATTGCGCATTTTTCGTTATCAAGTGCCTCATAAATGCTATCATTTAATCCTGTGAATTAATAAAAACCAAAGAACTGTTTTTGCAAAATATCAAAACATGCTCACCAAATATATGTATATGTATTCCTAACAGTTATTAGGATACATGGTTGATTCATGCGATTGTTTTTCATGTGCAGGTGGGATCAGTATTTGAGTAATAAAGAACCAGTGTTTTATATTGGGAGCGCGCCATCCTGGATTTTTGTTTGTACTTGATTATTTGTGCAATGAGTAATGGTGCAACCAGCTTCTCATTTTAAATTTTTTGGTAACACTATTGCAAATCAATAAAAAGTATAGAAGGCCCTCGGACTGTCACGCCATGGTATGATATCAGCCGGCAGAAACGCAAGGGAAGAGGTGCTGGTTATCAATATTGAACAGTAAGTAATATGTTGATGCATAAAAGTACTAAAAAAATTGTACAAGTGTTTGAAAACAACTGGCACCACACACCAGAGGTCCCCATGATGCTGCGCCTTGTGTTGATTTCAAATACTTCTTTCAATGTCTGAATGAATTGTGTAGTGAAAAATATACACGTAATTCAGCTATTGTGAATAACTCCTAATTTGCTGTATCATATGGACCGCATCACTGCCTAAGTATGGAGCATGCCATAAGTTCGCTTGCAGGTATGTACATTTATTGCGAATTGTCCATTATCATTGGCGGATCCAGGAGGGGCGAAAAAGGCATTTCCCCCTCTAAACGGAAAAGCTCGGCGCAAAACTATGTGTTTGCCCCCTCAAAGCTGACGACCTCCTTTTTGGCACGACTCCTTTTTTGTTTATAAGCAAGGTTTTGGTGCTTCATTTCTCGACTTCAAACAGGAGCAGTCAACTCCAGTGTAAACATTGGGCCTTTGATAGCAAAACAAGCAACTTGTGGCCGCAAGTTTGCCTTCGCGACGTGTTTTTTCCTTATCAACTCTTGGGCCTACCCCCAAAACCTACCACCTAGTTGAATTAAGGCACACTCACTGCGTGACGTTTTTATCGACTTTTGCTTGCCCCCCCCAAACTTACCGGCTAGATCCGCTACTGTCCATTATGTCTGAGGATTTGCGTTGCTTGGTAAAATATCAGGTTATAGGTCAGATGCAGAATGTCGTTACGACACTGTAGCACTTTTTTAATTTCCTTATTAAGCACTTCTTAGGACTTGGCTGCATATTTTGGCTGGAGGCGCCCAAATCAGCATTGGGGTGCCCATTTCATCTTTGGGGGAGCCAGGGCACCCCAAAGAGATATAAATCCACATCCCTGATTTAACGTGATTCCCTTCACGGGAGCGAATATCATTCTGTTGATCTCAGGATGCCAAGGATTTGACGTTGGGTTCAACAGCCTCTGGAGTGTGAACCAAGCCGCGCCACGCTAAAAGCCTTGAAATTTATCTGCATTTCACGTTTCCTGAAGTGTGTCCTGATTTGAAGCAGAATCAATTGTCCCCGATTTTGGTGATACATTGGGTTCGATGCTAAAGTCAATGACTTTTAATGCATTACGGCCAAACCTGATTTTTCCGGTTTTATTGGTGCTCTTTCTCAAGAACACGACGTGATAGAGCAATATAAAGACCTGTTTTGGGATGGTCTCGGCAAGGGCTTTGAAATGATGTATGCTTTGAGGTTATTATGGAAATCCCGAACATCCGAATATCGAATACTGAACTCTTGCTGTTTTCACATAAGTCAAAAATGGTCACTAAATTTGAAATCAGTGGTATCGAAATATGTAGAAACAGGCACTCACAAGCCGGATTCATTTTGAATGTTGACCAGTAGACTGTTTCACTTTTCACTCAATATCAGGAATCCACTAGCACCCTAGCTAGCCTGGTTCAGTTTTGGGCGGTGATTCCTAAAATCCAATTAGTTCTTGCTGGAAATAAGTGCTAAGGGTGGCCCAAACGCAGTTTTGTTTGGGATTCTCGCCTCTATGACTATTTTTGCCGTTAACCGCGAATGTTTGTTACAAATGACAATATTTCTGGTATAAAGGCCTTACAGGGTTTTTAAAAGGTCAATAATATCGTTTTATATCTATAAATCACATTTCATAGGCTTACAATCACTCGTGAAAATTGATGGGAAGGGGCTGACCCTCAAGCGATGGATTAACAACGTCACAAATTCTCGTATCAGCAAAGGAAATGTGATTTCTTAGATATAAAACAATATTATTGAAATATTTTAACCATGGTTGGAAATCCCGGGGGTTGGGGGGTCAGGAATGCCCCCTGGATTTTGGTTCTCCCATAGGCTTTGCATAGGGCTTGTATTGCCGTGCCAGCATTAACCCAACCAGGACCTTCATCTAAAAGTTTTCAAAAGTTATTTTAAGTTTGAAATCAATTATTTTTGTAATAAGAATGTCTTTTTTCCTGTATTTGTATTTGAATTAATTTTACATAGGCTTTTAAAACTACAAAATGAATAAAATTACTCTAGATTTGGAACACAAAATAATTACCCAAGTCGTCAGTCATTTCGTACCTCAGGTCTTGGGTCGTTTTCTACAGAATTCCTAGGATGACGAAGCTTTTGCGTCAGATAAGTCAGGTATCCCCGGTATGAGAATTCCTTCGCTTCGGATTGGTCAATTGTGATTTCTTTAAAGTCCTTTATTTGTGTTTCAAAAGAGTTTTAGAATTTTGTTTTTCTTAAGTATTTTTCTTTTTGTGATAGTTCGAGGTTCTACTGCACTGTTTGGGACACATATGACCTAGTTCTTTTAGAAATTAATGGTCATGGCCGAGGCTGCGTCATTTGATCGATAGTGAGGATTCGCAATAAGTCGTCTAGAAATGTTGACTTTGAGAGCGATTTTAAGGCATTTGGAGGCTGAATTCGCAAAAATGAGAATAGGACTTCTGAAACAACTTTTTGTGAGTTTTTGACCTAGCCAATACATTTTTTCACTTATCTCCCTTTATTGGATGTCGGTAGCGGTAGCACTTTTAACACGCGCATTGACGGGAGGGGTGGGTACCCGCCCCCTCGGGTTTTTCGGCGATGGCATAAAAACGGCGGCGCGTAGCGCCACCGTACTTAGTATACCTTTTCTCTCATCACTTTTGTGAAAATTTTAAGTTTAGGTCATCTCAGGTCAGGTCACCAGCACAGGTCAAGTGACTTAACCTCAAAAAAAGTTTAAGATAGCATAAGTCGGAACAGAGTGAACTTATCCGATTGAACCTCATATCACAAAATGAGGCCACCGAGTTCTCTAAAATATGTTCCGGTATTTTTAATATCGATGACCTAAGGTCAGGTAAGAGCCATGACCTCTCCATTGGAAATACATGGGAAAGTGGTTTTAAGTGAATAACTTAGTAACGGACGGCAATAGAGTGTTTATTTTAATTGCATTAGATTTGCTTTATCTTTGCAGTTCTAATGATATGAATTTTATATAATTTGACCTTGACCTGACCTCAGGTCAGGTCAAATCTTTGATTTGACCTAGCAAGGTCATTTTATATATCATTAGATTTGTCTTGCTGCGAGCATTCATATGTTCCAAATCGTTTTGCTCTATCTTTACTTGTTCAGATGTAATGACAGAATATCTTCATTTACATGTTATCCCTATTATGGCATGTTTTGACCTCTAGTGACCTTAAGTGCCACCTGAAAAAATGGTCCAAATATTTTCGATGGAGAAGTGAATGGGCTGCCCAACACCGTTTACCGGTACCCCCGTCAAAGCGGAGGTGGCTCAGACCCCCGTCAATGCGGGTGTTAAGCCGCTGCCCGCTACTCCGCCACTTTGTCGTTAAAGAAACCGCTACCGCCGCCCCGCTAACATTGGGAGAGTCCGCAAGTAGCGGAGTAGCGGTCTTAGGTAGCGCACAGCCCAGCTCTGCAGAACCTGCTCACATTACCAGTGTAAGTGAAGAGCAACGAGTGCAACACAAATCAGCTCAGTCCTGGTTCGAAACGCGTCTGATTCTCGTACAATAGGGGAAAGTGTCTGTATTGCCTCCCCCTTACTAATTGTGCCCCCTAACAACAGAGAAAGGTACAATTGGCGGTTTTTTGGGTACCTTAATCCACTGGATAATCCAGTTCTCGCCTATAATCCATACATTTTCCCAACCTTTCAATGAATTCGTGCGTAAGAATGTATTTTAGTCAGCCAGCGAAGTAAATTCAGCACTACCTTAAATCTACACGGGTTTATGAACCAGAAAAATAAGAATACGGCAGTTACATTCCGAAATCGATGGTTTCAATTTCAAAGCCAGAAGTGTATCGCATATTCTGAAAGCAACAATTATAGATTCTCCCTGGTGGTAGACTTTTAAGGCAGAGATATATCTGATTTGAATGCCAAAAAGTAATTGTGCCCCGGTCAAATGCACCTTATCCAAATATATGCTGAAAAACCAAATCCAAAGCCTTCCCGTATGAGCGTGATTTTAATATTACAAGTCATTGTGAATGTAAGCATACCACATTGAAATGACTTTCAGGCACTCCAGATGAAAAGCTTGGGGGTAGCCGAGCCCCATTTGCTCTTACACTAATGCTTATTTCTGCCGTGCCATTGACTTAACATGGTATGAGGGAAGGGTGCAATTAAATCTAAATGCACCCTCCCCGGGCGCAGTTACCATTACACTTTGGAAAATGCGCCCTTTGTATAGTTTCACTCAAATCAGAATTCACTCTTAGAATACGCTATTTTCAGATCAGGAATTTTTTGTCCAAAACAAAAAATATCAAATTTTGTAATTCAATCCGCAGTAGCGAGATCAAACATGAGACATTCATCTAGCAAGTGATCTCCCTTAGAGAGGTGCAGTACACATGCTTTCCCCTACACCTTTGCAATGTGAGTCAAACAGGTTTGTTACCTGTCACTTGTTACCTGCAACATGTCATGTATGATACCGTATGAGAGAAAATTTTCATAAAACGTTATCAAGAAGCTGTTGCTATTAATTGTCCAAAAATGAGGGCTACGGCAACGTGATTTCGAAAGTTTATAATTGATTAACCCATCACCGCCTGAGGGGTCCCATCGGACCCCTCAGTTTTTTGCAAATGATTCCGAAGCGACTGAAATTAGACACGCGTTGCTTTGCATGCCTATCAGACGATCAATTTGACAACTAAGGACCGAAATTTGACATCAGTTTAGGTCAGACCAACAAGCTATGGCGTCATTTTGAAAACCATGTAAGGCGATTTTGTTCTACCAAAATGAGGCTGAAAAACCAGGGTGTAAGTCGGCTTGTAGTGGAGCTAGATCAAGCTTATAAGCATCATTTGAAAGGCTTTGAAACGAAAAAAATATTCTCTGCCATCTATTTTGAGGCCAAGTCAATGCAAGGTCACCCAAGGTCACGGTTTTGGCAATTGTTTGTGCCTATAACTTTTGAACAAAACAAGATACAGTCTTGAATTTGAGATAATAGTAATCCCATGCGTTCCAATGATATGCAGCATGACCTTGAGAGGCCATTATTTTGAGGTCATGGTGCAATCTCACAAGGCAATGCTGCATATAATTTGAATCACCGACACAATTCAGACACATTGATGTGTTTGGTTTTGTTCTAGGTCCCATGCTTTCCGAGTTACAAGGGATTGTCTAAATGGGTCTAAATTTGACCCATTTTGGCCCCCTGTGACGTCACGGGTCAACGGATATAGTTCAAACTCGGTTCCAGAGTGTCGATGAAATTTATGAACTACCCAGCACAGGAACTTGTCCTTTATGAGATTGAATGATCAGAATATATTTGTCTCATCCCAGCTTAACGTGCTTCATGTGTGTGATATTACAGACACGCTTCACCAATTGTGATACGGCGATGTACGAGTGGCGCCGCCTTCTGTCCCTGCCCTCCCCACCCACCCTCACTGGCCAGGGGCCTCGGGGCTTTACTGCGATGGCATCCCTGACCCTTGACCCCAGAGCGCATGGTTTCGCTCGTATCGGGCGAGTTAAGCTGTCATTGAAATCCATGGATTAAACACGTGTTCTTACCAATGTGAGCAGTATTGGAGACCTGAGCTGGACGGTGGAAATTTGGAAGAAATCAACACGGATTCAAATGTAGGTACAACATTTTTAGACCTAGCTGGGTATGCCTCGAAGCGTTTGAGCATCGAAGAACATGGGGTTTTAGGATTAAAACCTTCTAAAGACAAAAGTAGCCTTCGAGTAGTCTTTTCGAGAAGTGTAGCAATTGATAACCTCTTATTTATGTATTGCTGAGGAAGACATAAAGGATATTGATCGTTAGCATGCCAATATATTTTACATTGATATCAGATACAAAAAGGCAAAACAAATCCAAAAAATAATTAGCTGACAACAGCATCAACAAGTCTCAACGATCAAAATAGCTACTGGCGATCAATCTCTTATCTTGTTCTCCATCCTGCTGCCACAAGCTATCCGTATTTTTTTAATACCCACTACCTATTTAAGAGGTAGGCAGGAGTGCCCTTCCATACCCATGCAGCCCGACTACTTGGATTCCATAACAAAATATTAGGTAAGGTTGGTATCTATGTCATTGGACCGCACCACTCCCCACTCCATTAATTTTTTACTTTTTTCCTGCTCTAACAACTACTTAAGGTTAGTTTGTTTTCCCGGGACTTCCCCAAAAAATTAGACAAGCTAGTTACTCTCGAGGGAGCCACAGAGATCAAAGTTAGGGTATTAGTAGGTTATTAATTTATATAGGATAAAAACCTCAGTGTTAAAAAGCCACAAAGCTAACTAAAGAAGCAAAGAAAAGACCAGAAGTAAAGAAAAACAAATTATATATAATACTTCGAATAGAAGAATTAAACCAGAATCCTGACATCCATACTACTAAGCATCCTGCTGTCTTTCATATATTTCAATAAAGTACTTTCTAAGGTGGTTCTTTAGCTGTATTTTTGCAATGGTACTTCTTCAATAATTGGGAACATGGGCATATTATTTCATTCCATACTTCAGGCGCGGAACATGATAAAGCAAATTGTCGATAATTTGTTGCAGCAAAAGGTACTTGGAAATGCTGAGCCAAACGCGTATTGTTTGGGGAATGCAGTTCGAAAACTCATGAGATAGCTTCAGGCATTGTTTGGTTCAACATTTTAGATAAAATGACGATTTTTTGTTCCCGAAGAATATCATGCACTTTTAAAAGTTTAAATTCGATAAAAAGTTCATTTGATGGAAAAATGTTTTTTTAGCTATTATTCTTAATGCCCGTTTTTGGAGTCTCAGAAGCCTATCCAATTTCGAGGAATCAAAATGTATTGCCGGCACAACTCCACAATGCGAGGCGGTACAGAGATTTGTTTTCCCGAGAGCTCTGGAATGGTATTGACTTCGACTTAGATCTCCTAGAGGCTCCTACCTGGCCTGACCTGACGCGACAGTTTGAACGAAGATTGTGGGGTAGGCTACACTTAGAGAGGGGGTTGCAGGGTACAGTGCTAAAGTGTCTGTTTTCTGAGTCATGGATAGGCACCGTGTTCAAATCCCGACCGGCTCTCTGAATAAACAAAGTCTGGTCATCGAATTGTCTTCCAATAAGACGCGAGCTTGTGGTTCTTAATAACTGAGCAGTTGGCGTGTGTATAATCTTTCTTTAAAAATTATCATCAAATTTAAATGAGATTTTACATATTGAGTTTCTTACTACGTTTGAAATTGAACTTTTACGTATTGAGTTTATACGACGTTTGAAATGGGGCTTTATGATATTAAGTTTCTTACCGTTTGAAACGTACTTTTACATATTGAGCTTTTTGCTACGTTTGAAAAGGGACTTTAATGTATCGACTTTCTTAAGACGTTTGAAATTGGACATTTACGTATTGAGTTTCTATCCACGTTTGAAATGGGCTTGACTAGACTTTCCAGTCCCAATTTCCGCCGCTGCTACAGTGAGGGGGAGGAGACTGGACTATGAGTATTCCGAAGAAGCCACACATTCAGGCACTTATGCATAAACTTCCAATACAAGGAAATATTAAGACAGTTTTCCTCTCCTTAGACTCGCCACGCTTTAATTTTTTTCATTTTGATGGTCTATCGTCTAAGCAATGCAATTTTCATTTTAGGCGAAGTTTCAGACGTAAACTAAGGTTGATCAGGGGAGGGGGCAGTGTGTCCATGGCTGAAAGATATAATATATCCGTAAATAAAATATAAGCTATGAACTTGAACTGCAAAAACATAAGAACGACCAGACGATATGCTTAACCAAAAGCCTGATAAAACCGAGATTTTGCACGACAGGACAGAAACCCATGATCTTTTTAAATCCCTGCTGAAGCTTGCATGTCCCACTCCCACCCTACCCCGCCGCAATCAGCAGTGTTTCGTACGCTCCCCCCTCCCACCACCACCGCTTACCAGAATACCAGAATCAGTCCCCTTTCCAAACCCCAGTTCTGCTTTAACCACTAGACGAAGCACCACGCAGTTGAATTGAGCGGCCATAAACATCCTCATGAGCGTGACAGGTCAGCTGTTCGCTTCTTTTCACCAAAACAAGATAAGGTATGTGCCTCTGACCATCTTAGCTGCTAGCCATCAGAGGCGTAAGAATGAAGATCAGAACCCTTCATTGCAGCATCTGAATAGTTATTGGTCGTCTACATATACGCTGTGGGTCACGAAATTGAAGCGCTTTATTGATAGTTTGCATGCTGCACAACATCCAATCAAGAACAAAACAACAATAACAAAGTCTACAAACGGTCCTCCACTTATGCCTCGGAAAACAAGTGCATGTGAAAGACGTATGGCTCGTGATCGTCTTAAATGAGGGCTGTCCTTCGAAACTTTGGGGTCTTACGCAAATCATGCGTAGGGCCTGACAGGAAGTATTTTCTGCCCTTCAGGCTTTTTTCCATGATTGTATTCAAAGTAGTGTTCTCCTTGGCCTCCCGAAGAGTCACCCCACGTCACCTGAGGAGAAAAGAACATCATGATGTTAGGAAAATGTGTCCTTGACTATAGCTAGAATGGTCAATCGGTACTATGCAGAAAGGGACGTAAAATTTATAACGTCGGTTGTTTATACTAGTCTGCACCGTCGAGACACATCACTTTTCCCAGCAGGCTTTCGTGTGGATGTTATTAGGTGAACTATCATTTCAAACTCGCCACATACCTGGAAAATTCCTATTATCAGCTTATGAATGAATCAGCCTAAGATAGGGTTCAAACCTGAAGCCCAGTAAAACAAAATTTGTGATTTGGTCACCTCGGTGCATCCTGGTTTCTTGTTCAAGGGCGATTTAACCAATTATCACGCTTAGGGTTAAATATACAGAGATTGAAAGTGCGTCAAATTCTATGGGAAAGTGAGGGAAAGCTGCTTGAAATACGTTAAAAAATATAGAGATACACATGATTACATTTCCTACTTTACCGCATTGATCACATCATCTTTGAAATGCACACAACTAAACGGTTCCTCGCAACCCAATGTTGTAGAAAAGCTAAGACGTGGCAAAGCTAAATATTTTGTTAAACTTGTTTTTTTCATTACACATGGAGCTTCTTTGGTAGCCCTGGTCACCTTGCCAATTGGTGTATTCGAAAGACACTTTCATACAATATCATATCAATGAACTTTTACTCAGTCTTCCTGTTTTATGGTTAAAATTTAGTTCCTTGCAAATGGCCCCTGGTACCTTCAACGCGTTTGTCGCTGCATGTCCCCGTGTCGACCAATCCGGGTGCAGCCACGTCCAATTTAGGGCCCAGGAACGAGCCTTTATTACAGAACTACCTGTCGCTGGTGCATAGATCCTGAGGAACTTAATTTAGGCTGTGACCATTACCACTCATCATCAGTGCATCAGGGCAGAGCATGACTTATTTATAATTGTACCTCCACTGAGCCATTACATGTTCTACTTGCTTCGGATGTTCTCTTTTAGAAGCGTCTTACTGTATTCTCTATTATGGCGTCTTATTGTATTTTACTGCATCGTAATGGTTATGCTCTTTTATTGTCTCGACTTGAGCTGTTACTGCGGCCTTGCCCTGCTGCTCATCTACCTGTAATAAATAATAAATGAATAATAAACTTTAATTCAGCTGTCAACCTTAGATTCTTGGAGAGGCCTGAGCATAATACAGAAATCTTTAAGTTTTCCAAGTGCCCCGCTTTATCTACACGTTTTGCGTTGGCGTTGGGTTGTTCTGTGCTAAATTATATCCCGTCCATGTTCTTTTTACCTTATTTTTTACCTTCTTGATGTTTCATTCACCTAACTTTTCTGGCATCCCCCGCACCTGAATATTTAGTCCACACTACCTGGATCAGCTTTTAGTGCATGTTTTCCCTTCTTTGGTATATCTTACGAATATGTACTCCCCCTCCCCCAGGTGAGGAAATATTTATTCTGTCGCCCTACTATTCAGTCAAAAGTTAAGCTTCATGTGAATAAGGTGCTGAGGGATAGACCTTGATGGGTGGCCCGCTTGATGCACGCCCTCTCCGTGTCTTTCAATATGTTTTTTTCTGTAATCAATGCCTCGGGCCAGGCGGGTGTGAAAGTTTCCCGAACGCTTCCTCGATGTATCTCAACGTCTCTTTGTAAGAAATTCTCAAATAAGTCCGATATGCCCTTATAAAAAGTCCCACTAAAATCCCTGTTTTAGTTTTGTAGCTGTGTCCTGGGAAGAAATGAATAAGGCCATTCGTATAGATGGGCTGACGGTAGGCTACTAATTGTTGGGGTATAACGACGCACCAACTGCCAGGGTCATACGGCGTCACCAACTCTCATCCTGCTGGAAGGGATTTGGGGGATCAGATCATCTTATTCAGAGGCTCCGACGGGACTTGAACCCGGGACCAGTGACTTAGAAGACATGGGTGCTATCCAATAAGCCACCTTATCTCCCTGACGGTAGACTAAAAAAACTTTTTATGCCTGTATTCCAGGCTATTGTGTCTAAGTACGAGAGTGCGTTGTCATTGTCTATCTAACTTAAGTATTATTTTTGGATATGTTGCATTTAGCCGTTCAAGGACAGCGTTTGAGTTTGTTTTCTTATCCACGATGCCTAGAAAATCATCGAGGCATGTTACGCAAGCTAAATTGGTTCCAGTTTTGTACTTATAATGATCCGCTTCGAGAGTTTCCATGAGAAGACTGGTCACAACCGGGTGTAAGGGAAAGCCCATGGCCAAACCCTCTATATTCTGATACTCATGACCTTCAAACTCGAAAGCTGCAAACTCGACACCTAGTCCGGTGAAATCATCCGGTCCTAAACATTGAGATCCCTTCAGTGCTCTCATTACTGCATCAATACGTCGATTTTCTTGTCACTTCTTAAATATATTCTAAGCGTTTTCCCTTTGTCTTCTCATACCATATATAACACTTGTCTAGCCGTTAAGCCAAGTAGGTTGCACGGAAATAATTATTGCTAAAGCTTAAGGGAAACAGCACCAACCTTTGCCTGGAAGCCATGATCCTTGTTCTTCTGGTGGTGCGTGCGAAAGTGGTGGGCGTTGCCCCGTTTGTATCCGTAGTCGTACTCTTCAGCAGACTTGACGTTGGTGTACTGGAAGTAGCCCTCGCGAGGGTGGGGCTGCGGCTTATAGCTGTCCTGAGCCAGAGCGCCGGCCGCCACAGCCACCAGCAGAACCAAGCACCTCATACTGCCTGCCCGACAGAGCGCGGTTGATGCGATGCCAGTGGTGCTTCATTGCGTGTGAAGGAATCAGCAGCATAAGCGTCGCCACCGCAAAAAGTGAGGGGAACAGTTTATTTTCAGTCTCTTGTTGACAAGAAACGTTCTCTCAAATACCCCACAACTCTTCAGATTTGGGTTCCATGTTATACATTACGGACGCACCGGTTATACAATTAAAAAGTGTTAAATTTGACTAACATCGAGAATTGTTTGGATAAGAAGTGGGGAGGGGAGCAGGCTGCCTCTGGGCCCCCTATTCCGACGCTGTCAGCTAATTCGTTTGGATAACTGATAACTAGTTAACCCGCGCCCCACCGGGGGTCCGGCGCCACCTTCGCCCCACCGGGGGCCATCGATGGCCCCCCTCTAACTCCGAAAATATGGGCGTTAGCGCAAATCTGCGAAAGTGCAATAGAAAGCTCGCGTGAATTCAGTAAGAAATTACTTCACATGTTTTAGTGCTCAGGTCAATGGTTTGACCTCCAGAGGTCAAATTAGGTCAAGATGGGCTATTTTCACTCAAATATGCAATGATTAAGCAAACTGGGCATAACTCTTATGTCTTTAGAGCTATTGAGGCCTGGTAAAGTACATTTGATAGCAAATTACCAGTACTTTTTCCGCTATGTGGAACGTAAAGACCTCCCGCCAGTGGTTTGACCTCCAGAGGTCACCTCGTGACCTAATATGACCTGAGGTCACGAAAGGTCAAAAAGTGACCTTGCCGTATAGCAAATGAAAGCCAGTGACAAGACAAACACGATGGTGTTTGTTTCACCGCTCTAGCTCAATTAGGTCAAAAGTTATTGTCAAAATACTGTTTTTGACCTCTGGTGACCTTGGATGACCTTGGAAAAGTCAAAGGGCAAATATTACCCCTGGGATCCGTGAAAGGGTGTCCAAAAACGCTGTTCTGAGCAGTCTGAGTATTTGCAATCGTTTTTGTGGCTTTTATATCATGAAACAGCTTTTCTCCATGCTTTTCCAATGGGAGAGGTCGCCTCGTGACCTGACCTCAGGGCACGAAATCGAAAAAATCCCGGATATACACCTTGTAGACCCTGGAGGGGCCATGAAGTGTAGGAAGTTTCAAATTGATCGACTTTGAAATGTAGCTCTTACAGAGCTCTAAATTTGAAGTGAGGTGACCTTGGTTGACCTCGTCTGGTGACCTGACCTTGGGTGACCCGGGGTAAAAAATTTGAGGGATGATGGGAAAATGATGCAGTGAGAGGTAGAGCCTTCAACCGCGGTGCTGCGCCTCGT
Source organism: Lepas anatifera (assembly GCA_034440635.1). NCBI lineage: Eukaryota > Metazoa > Arthropoda > Thecostraca > Lepadidae > Lepas > Lepas anatifera. The sequence continues at coordinate 43,402 of JAOTON010000671.1, read as the reverse complement.
CGTTTTTCTGCTATCCCGGAAAAACCTTAGGGGGGCATCGATGGCCCCCGGTGGGGCGAGGGTTAGCTAATAACTGGAAAACTGATAACTGGTCTGCTGATTAGTAATGAGCAGGTTAGTTAGTTTCTTGAGTAGTTAGCTATTTGGCCTTACGTGCACATTATCCGCTAGGTCCTGTAGCACCCATAAAGGCAGCAGGAGGCTTACTTCTGGTGTGGCCAGGTACATACTCTCAGCAGTTTATATTTGTCCCTCTCTATGGTCCTGTCCGCTTTCAGATGTGTGCATGTGGGGGGGGGGCAGGGGAAGGGAAAGAAAATGCAAATATACATTCCGCAGAATGTTAACACTACAAGGGTCAGAAAGATTATCAAATTGCTAGCATTGTTGGGGAAAAGATTAGGGGGGACAAAAAACGGACTGCATGGACAAGAGTGCATTAGGTAAGCACAATACTAAAAAAGGTTTGGCGCAAATTATCGAGCAAAGACAAGAGGGGACACGCGTATGGGTAGCAAAAGACAACATTAGGGCCCGGGTGGGCCAGCGACTTTATTTACTGCCTGCATCTTGGGAGAGCATGGATTAATGTGGGTTCAATTCTCACGGCGGGAGATCGTCTCCTGTGCCCCACCTGGTCGGGTGGAGATATTCCTAAAACGCCAACACTGATACTCCCTCTGCTCCGGTACCTAATTCCGCCTGTTGGGAGTTACCTTACTATCAAAAAGACTAAATCGAGACGTCTTCTCGCTACCAAGAGTATTTTCATAAATTACCATGAAGCAGAACGAACGGCGTTTTCAAGAAACAATTGGACTGAATGGATACAATAATGGAATACAAACACTTCTTTATACCAGCGTGCTAAGGCACATCTCACTTAAAATTTGTCTCCCAAATGTTGATTAAACCCTCTGCGTAAGACATAGATGACTCACCCTTCGTCGAAGCAAAACGCCAAGTCACTGCATCTTCTCGGCAGCCTGCGTTGTTTTATATCACTGGCAACAGCGCCTCTCGTCCTTTCACTGGACGGCGGGGGCTCAGAACTGAGTGGGACCGAGATGATGCTTGTCGCGCCCAACACGTCGACTTCGGCTGCCGAATCCAGGAGGGGCAGGGAGGTCGACAGTGGTCAGGAAGGAACATTTGTTCCCCCAGCGGAGACCTATTTTTACCCCGCGATAAGGAATTTTCCGCCGAACGAAAACAGCCTTTAGAGTCTTACAAAAGGAGAGACAAAGTGCACAAAAATGGGTAGGCTAGGCACCAGATCGTGATACCCTTCTCTACTGTAATGAAGGGATTGTTTGCACCCCATTGGTCTCAGCTTAGGAACCATTCCATTTTCCGGTTTCCGAGATTTTCCACAACTATCGGAATGACCCTGCATCCCAAAACGGTCCGTTGTATCCATTTTGAGCTAGTTTTGGCCAATTATCTTTAAAAACTTTGTTTTACTAATTTTAACCGAGATGCTATGCCCTTCCAAACGCTGGATTTGCATCCCCTCTGTGGAGTTCCGGCGCCGTAAAATGAGCGCAGCTGGTGAATACCGGTGTTCGACATTTCTGCCTCATAGCCAGGAGTTTGACTTTTACTCCTGTCTAATTGAAACTCGCTTGGTGCCTTTTTATATTTCTTAACCCAGTAATGACTGTAGTTATATCCAGATAGACTGGGGGTTAAATCTGGGCTTCGGAATATAGTACCGGAAACGTTGCTACTGGAATAGAAACCTCGCACTGTCTCCTGTATGCTGGGTGTAAGAAGTCCCGAGACTTTAATGCTGGGAGCAGCCTATCACCAAAGGACCGCAGCGCCACACGGGAAGAGAGCCTAGGACGCAGTGTCTGCACCTGCGAATATGACACATGGCTCCGGAAGTTGGCTCATGGAACTAATTTGCTGGTGTATCTCTCAGTTTTATAGCTGAAGATGCCGAGGCGTAGCTGAAGTCTATGGTCAGGTTTCTATAGGATCAAAGCAATCGGATAATAAGCCACTTTATGGTGGAAGGGGCTATATTTCAAAATATCCCAGATTATTTTTAAAAGGAATTTGCCACATTGATGGGATACGCACTGGGAAATTAGTCGCATAGAAAATTTAGAAAAAAATTATATTTTTATATTTAGTTCAAGAACTCACAGCAACAACGCTTCATTAACGTAATTCTTTTGGAAGGCACTGCACCAAGGCTGGAGATCTCTCCTCTGCCAAGGGGGTCATGGATGAGTTAACGCTGGCACAGCTATACAAGCCCTACACAAAGCCTATGAGAGACCCAAAATTCAGGGAGTTCTGCCCCCCAACCCCTCCCCCCGATCTCCTCTCATGTTCTACCCTCACGCATTTCCTCCCCTTCCCCTAGGAGTCTAACGGAAACGTCAGTGATCACACTTTCTATGTGAGTTGTGCAAAAATTCAAGGCACCGAGCATTGTCCTTTCAAATATTCAAATGTGAGCTTCAGGCCATCGGATCAACGTGGCCTAATCCAGATAGGTTAGATAGTTGTGCATATTTCAAACCTTATTCCATTTTTTTCAGTTTTTTCCTAGTTGAATCTGGCGATACTTGCCCTATAATGCTCGAAAAACTCTTTTGACGATTTATAACCTCTAAAATCATCCCTAAAATTCATCTGGGGTAAACACAGCATAACGTACTTAGCTTCATCCCGTGGGGTTGTGATAGGATATGAGTAAGTTCATAGGATGTGTATAATTTCATCCCTTACCAGATTTCAAGAAAATCGAAGGGATTCAGGGCAACTCATGTGCGATTTGACGTAGGGAATACCCATAGGCTATTTCAGGAGTCACAGCGAATATGACGTCAAAACACTTCTTTTTCTGTTTTGTGATTTTAGCGCAAATGGAAGTCCAAACAGTAATGCACAGCTTTTTAAAACCTTTACCGTGCAAGGGGCCAAAGGCAATGGATCCAGAATTTTCATTTATTTTCCTCGGCGCAGACCTATTTCTACCTTGTGATAGAGGAAACTTCCCGGGAACAAAATGGTATGCTGAGAATAGCAAGAGAGAAAACGACTCGCGAATGCACAGCGTTAGAGGCTTGGGTATATTCCTAAAAGCCTTCCATATTGCATTATATTAAAGGGCTTATTGACACCTCGATGGGTAAGTACCAGTCTCAGTTTTCTTATAGAGAAGTTCCGCTGCCCCGTTTCACCAGTCGATCAGGAGGAAAACAGGTACTGTAACACCAACGACAACAGCATTCTTAACCCGTACCCCAACGGGGGTCCGGCACCACCTTCGCCCCACCGGGGGCCATTGATGGCCCCCCTCTCACCTAGAAAATATGGGGGTTAGCGCAAATCTTCAAAATGCATTAGAAAGCTCGCGTGAATTCGATAAAAAATTACTTCACGTGTTTAAGCGTTCAGGTCAATGGTTTGACCTCCAGTGGTCAAGTTAGGTCACGATAGGCTATTTTCACTCAAATATGCAATGCTTAAGAATACTGGGCATAACTCTTGTGCCATTAGAGCTATTGAGGCCTGGTAAACTGCATTGGATAGGAAAATACCAGAACGTTTTCCGCTATGTGAAACGTGATGACATCCCGCAAGTGGTTGGACTTCCAGAGGTCACCTCGTGACCTCATATGACCTGAGGTCACGAAAGGTCATAAAGTGACCTTGCTGTATATCAAATGAAAGCCAATGACAAGATATACACGATGATGTTTGATTCAGTGCTCTAGATTAATTACGCCAAACGTTATTGTCAAAGTACTGTTTTGACCCCTAGTGACGTTGGATGACCTCGGAGAGGTCAAAGGGTAAATATGACCCCTTTGATCCCTGAAGGGGTGTCCAAGAACGCTGTTTTTAGCAGTCTGAGCATTTGCAATCTTTTTTTTAATTTTAGATCATAAGATATCTTTCCCCATGCTTTTTCAATGGGAGAGGTCACCTCGTGACCTGACCACAGGTCACGAAATCTAAAAATCCTGGATGTAAGTCTTGTAGACCCTGGAGGGGTCATGAAGCGTAGGAAGTTTCAAATCGATCGACTTAGAACTGTAACTCTTATAGAGCTCAAAAGTTGAAGTGAGGTGACCTTGGTTGACCTTGCCTGGTGACCTGACCCTGGGAGACACGGGGTAAAAAATTTCAGGGATGGTGGGAAAATGATGGGATGAGAGATAGAGTCCTCGACCGTGGTGCTACGTTTCGTCGTTTTTTCTGCTGTCTCGACAAAACCTTAGGGGGCATCGATGGCCCCCGGTGGGGCGAGGGTTAAGTTAACACCAGGTTAAGTTAACATTGATACAAACGGGACTGTACAGCTTATCTTATATATTACACTTATAAGCTCCATTATCCGTGTGAATCAACACCCGTCTAAAACTAAAGTCAGGACCAGTAAATGATGAAATTGCCGCGCGCCCTGCTTGAAAAAGACAATTACGTAATAACAGAATCCCTGTTGTTTGGTTGATTGCTTTATAAAAAGTAAAATGAAAGGCCTCATCCTTTAAAGTGTGCCAGTTTCTTAATGAAGGTGCCAACGTTATGAAGTTGGCACCTCCATAACGTTATTTTAACTGAGATAGCCAAGTTGTAAAGCAAGTCGGAAAACCCGGTACTCAATATATCATTTGTCTTGGAACTCAAGATTTCCGTAGAAAAAGCTAAAACCTACCTGAAATGTACCCCTCATGTACCCTTAGCAGCAGGCCAGTTGTCATGGCTGTTGGTGTGACGACATATGCTGATGTCACGGTGAGTATCAGCCAATCGAAGCCCTTAAAGCGTATTGAATATGATAGTGGTTCCTAGATCATGACATCATCCACAGGCAGATATTTATTTCTTTCCCTAGAGCAGCATTTTAAAAATCAAAATATTGAGCTTATTGTACATTTTTTTCAGAGAAATCATGGATGTCTCCATGATTTTCGGCTAAAATACCCCTAATTACACTAAACTCCAGGATTCGACCAAGGTGCCACATACCCTTTAAGACACCGATATAAAAGCCTTAATAAGACGCCGAATCTGTGGCCAGCCTAACTAAGCATAACATTAGTCAGCTCGGCGTTAAAGCAGTTAGAGATCTGATAAGCATAAAGTTGACCCATTTCCTGATTATAGCTTGACATGCTAGGAAAAAAGTTTTCAAACATTCACCCTTGTGCACCCAAACGCATGTATGCATCAGCCGGGATTCTCCTTCCGGCACCACGCACACACATCCAGTTACACCTGTGCGTCAAAAGGAGCACAATTCCAGGGGGGTCATACGGCGGGTCATCACTGATTGTTTCCCGTCCAGACCTGCCCAAGAAGGCAAGCTTGGCTGGGTCAGACTGAGCGCTGCAGCAGCGGCATTCAGCAGGCTCAGCTACGCATATTACCAGGAATAAGTACATGCCAAGGCATCGCCTGTCATGGAATTGTTTTATTGAGCGATAACAGCGCAGGCTCAGGTTAGTTCAAGAACGGATGCTTCAATGTGTTCGTGGTCAGTGTTGCGTATTGAAGCCCAGTGTCCACTGCTTCCAGCCGCCCGTGCCGCCCAAGCGTTGTAGTTCTGCGTGGTCTCTGCGTGATTTCTGGTGTCGACCGCTGCTGCTGTAGAGAGTGGGCCTGGCAATATCTGGCGATGGCTGACGAAGTGGGTATATCTGGCATTTCTGCCTGGCAATATCTGGCGATTGCCTGGCAATATCTGGCGTAAGCCTGGCAATAGCCCTGTTCCACCAGTCAGCACAGTTTTGTCAGCAGCACCTCTAACCTCTCCTCCAGAAAAGTAACATCAGTGCCATAATCGCCTCCTGTTTGTGCTAAGCAAAGGGAACTTAATCCTTTATTCCATTAAAAAATATTAGGCTGCCGCTTCGTGCACTTACTATTTTTCATCAGCGCAAACAGCAGGCCATCAGCCCGTAAAACCTCTAGAACTAGTTCCCGGGGAGAGGCTACAATCCTGTGACGTAGGCGCAACGCGGCCCGCTGATTGGTGCTGACAAAACTGTGCTGAAAGCTGGAACAGGGCTAATATCTGGCGATTGCCTGATAAACGTAAAGTCACAGATGCGATAGAGACATCTCAAACATTCTAAGTCAATGGAAAGTAATTTTGATCGGCCAAAATTTTATTTATAAAACTAATAACACCAAACATTTGCTCAAGAGGAAATAATAACCAATAAAAGCAAAAGTAAATCTCTTCTCAAACGTTAGATGCCTAATACATCTTAGAGCTGACAGATACTGCGTTTGGAAGATGATATGACAACAATGCTAAGCATTCGTCATCATTGTCATCACTTCTCTCCGTAACCGGTCTATGACCATCAGTATTTAGCAGCCTCCTAGAGATGAACTAAGAAGAGCACCCAGTGAGTCATGTATGGCAACAGACGGTGTGTTCACCTCTCGGTTACGGACACCATAGCCCGGGGCGACGCTGCCTCGGGGCAGAGTGAACGGCTCCAGACCGTGTATCACGTCGTAAGTCGTAAGCAATCTGTTTCTGGAGAGCATCCTGTCCATCCCATTAATACGCGTCACAAATGGGAAAGGGAAGGCCGATTGCGTACTGGGCGGCGGTCCCACGTCACCCGCTGGCGCGAAGGCTGGCTCTTCACTGTCCACGCTCTTCCGATGGGCCACTGTCGGGTGAAGCTGTTGACTAATAGATGGAAAGATCATGACGAAGCTTATGTTCTCATGGATAATTACTCGTTTTGATTGCGCTTGGCATGTCCTAAAATCAGAGTCGGGCGATTTGCTTCCTTGGCCCGCTGTTCCGGTTTTCCACTGCTTGCTATCTAAATGGTAGCAGAGTAGCGGAAGCTTTTTCTTTAAAAAGTAGCGGAGTAGCGGATAGTAGACTCAAAATAATCAAAATCTTCTACTGCTACTAACAACCTGTTATGGCGACTGGCATCTCCCAGAAACAACAGAAGGAAATTGGCAGATCATATTTGTATCCATAAGAAAAACGAAAAGAGATCTCATGATAAAAGGTACACAATGACAAATTGAATATCCAATGTATCAAAACAAGTTAAGCATACGGACGCGTTTCGTACTCTTCCTTAGCGTATGTTTGAAAGCGTAGACACAGGACCTGTCTGTAGACATATTGCAGCTTTCTTGGCACTCACGTGAAGCTAAACGTGAAGAGTCTTTGCCAATATTTTTGATGTTGTGAAGTCCCTTCTTTTGGAGTTTAATGTTTTTCAATCAGGGCCAACTCCAAACCTTTCTTCTCTTTTTTGATAGGCCTCTGTGAAGGACTTCTGCATTTCTCCAGTTCGTAAGAGTTCATTTTGCTCAGAGAGTACGTCACGTGACGGCGACCCTCCGCAAAAAGGTGGTATGGGCGAGTTGGTCCAGCCGGCACATAAAGAGGAAAGTAACTGAGCAGTTCTTCTCAGTGTTTTTTCTTGTAACTTCCGCTTTTTAGAAATGATACAACTTGCTGACTTTTTCGAGATGGCAAAGATGGTGAGGTATTTTTATTTACCATACCTCATGATATTAAAAATAACTTAAACAATTGCTTGAGCAAAAATTCTTTATGGCTGGAAAATTAGACCGGAAAAACTCATCATGACTGGAAAATTAGAATACCGATAAGAGGATTTCGACAATCGTTCACACTCACCTGCAGCCAATGCAACGGACGATACTTTATCTAAGAAACAACAAAATCACTTTAAATGGCAAACAATGTCAATGCAATGATGTAATCTTCAGAGATTCACCGACCCTTATTACAAGTATAACCAATGATGGAATTTTGCAGAACAATATCAATTTTTGCATGGACAATCCGTCCTCCGTCAGACTTTGGCATAAATAAACGCTCTTGGGCTGGCTTGGGTTGAGAATAAGATCTGTATGAAACACTACTTGTTTCTTTAGCACAAAACTCGAGTAGCGTAATTTTTGTGCCAACGACAGCGCAATATGACGTCACACTAAGTGACTAATGGGGATAGGATCATTACGTAATGAGTATGACATTACTGTTTTGGAGCAGGTTTTCAGAACTTGTCGTCGCTTTTTTTTTCTTTGAGACATGTAGCCAATGGCATACCTCTCTTTTTGCCACTCAGAACAGCTTAGGTTAGTGTTTTGATGGGACACGGCCGTTATCCCAGCCAACGGGCGGGAGTTGGCCGTCTAGGATGGTATTGACGTCAGTGATCCGACCAAATTTTCCGGCGCAGAGCCTTTCGGATGGTGGTCGGATCACTGCTTGGCCCAGAGGCGATTACATCACCAATCAAAGGTGTGACGTCACCTGTCGACAGAAAAATTACGGCGTGTGCGCCAGGTCTGCATACACTGAAAAAAACAACACCTCAAGCGTAGAATTTCAATTTGTCTGCTCCTAAAATTACCCCATTATCAAGAATTTGTTTAGAATTCTTGGTAAATATATTCCGACATCCAGCTTAATATTAGAAGAAAAGGTGTAATATTACACGCATGTGGTAAATTAATCACTATTTCATTTTAGCACAGTGCAGTTCCATTCTTACTGAAAATGCAAAGGTGTAAATGTATCACCTCAGAGAATTTCTATGGAACTCATAAACTGCCCCAAGAATAGTTTCACTCTCCTGTGGTTAAACAATCCTGCCAATAGATTAAAACAAGTTCTTGAATGATTAAACTACCCTAGATGAAGGTATTTATTCTTCTGATTTTTGTTTGGGTGTGTTTCTATGATGGAGGAAGGTATGTTTTTACTACAGTTTACACGTGGGTGGAATCGCGCCATTTCCTTTCTGCTTCAATTCTGAGCTTGAACTACCCACCGCAGTTCTGCATTCAGAGGATTGATCACGACTCGAACAGGTAGGAGAGAGTGATGAGAACTGGGACGCAGGAGAAGTGGGACACCCCCATTATTGAATCCACGATTGAGCCAAAAATATAATTTTCAGCTGATTTCCGCACTATACGTGCCGCTGCACATCACTAGGGCGTCAACTTCCTTTTCCGGTGGGTGCTGGAAGCGAGAGGTGAGTGCTCCTTAAAAGTTAATTTTTACGTTTTCTTGAGTGGATGTTCTGTTAAATATGCAACCGAAAAGTTCTTTATTTTGGTGCAATAAAGTTGGTGTCGCATTCTCCATCGATCTGTCCCAGCTTCGAACAAAGAAAGGGGTTTTAATTTTGCTGACATCGCAATTCTGAAAAATGGCGGGTTGGGGAGAACTGGGACAAGTTGTTCCGCTTCTCCCCTTGCTGTCCAGCCTATCCTTGTACTGTACTTGGATTGATTGTACCTACATATTTGTACTTTGATGGAAATATGATTGTATCGTATTTTTAGCTAGAGAGATCATGGTCATCAACTTGTTTTTTCTTCTCCCGTGGTCAGGGGCGCAGCCAGGGGGAGGGGCACAGGGGGCACGTGCCCCCATCGGTGCCGGGGTGCCCTTTTGATTGTCAGGTGGTGTACCCTATTTGGGCCGTGCCGCTCGAATTTTAGTGCCCTACACCGTTGAGCCTAGATGAAACTAGACTGCATTTAGCGATTTAAACTATTGTGTGACAATTAAGTGCCTTTTTTGGTCAGTTAGGGCATTCTGTCGCCTTTCCAAGCACCCGGGAGGAGTATAGGCACATAATCTGTTTCCAGAAAATGCCTCATCGTCGCCAATAATCGTACGGGTGGAGCTAATCTGGTGCCCCTTGAGCTCATCTGGTGCCCCCTGAGCGCTAGTGTTGGCCCCTGGAGCTGATCATATGCCCCTTGAGCTGATCTGATGCCCTCGTAGTCAATTTGGTGCCCCCCCCCTGAGAAAATAATTGTGCCTTCTGAACCTATATAATGCTCTCTGAGTTAGTCTGATGCCTCCGAGCTTGCCTGGTGTCCTATTAGCTGTTTTAGTGTCCCTTGGGCTGATCCGGGCCCCCTGAACTTATTTAATGCCTCCCGGAGTTTACTGTCCAGGGGCGCAGCCAGGGGGCACAGGGGGCATGTGCCCCCATCGGTGTCGGGTGCCCTTTTGATTGCCAGGTGGTGTACCCCGTTTGGGCCATGCCGCTCGAAATTTAGTGCCCTAGGCCGTTGAACCTAGATGGAACTAGAGTACATTTAGCGATTTCAACTATTGTTTGACAATTAAGTGCCTCTTTTGGTCAGCTAGGGAATTCTGTCGCCTTTCCAAGCACCCGGGAAGAGTATGGGCACATAATCCGTTTCCAGATAATGCCTCATCGTCGCCAATAATCGTACGAGCGGAGCTCATCTGGTGCCCCCTGGAGCTAATCATGTGCCCTCTGAGCTGATCTGGTGCCCTTGTAGTCAATCTGGTGCCCCCCTGAGAAAATAAGTGTGCCTTCTGAAACTATATCATACTCTCTGAGTTAGTTTGATGCCTCCGAGCTTGCCTGGTGTTCTTTTAGCTGTTTTAGTGCCCATTGAGCTGATCCGGGCCCCCTGGGCTTATTTAATGCCTCCCGGAGTTGATATACTGTCCAGGGTGGCACATGGGGCACGTGCCTCCCATCACTGCCGGGGTGCCCTTTTGATGTCCATGTGGTGTACCCAATTTGGGCCGTGCCGCTCGAAATTTAGTGCCCTACGCCGTTGAAACGAAATGTAACTGGACCGCATGTAGCGATTTGTTGGACAATTTAATACCTTTTTCGGTCAGCTATGGCATTCTGTCGCCTTTCCAAGCACCCGGGAAGAGTATGGACACCTGGTAGGTGTCCACCTAATGCCTCATCGTCGCCAATAATTGTACGAGTGAAGCTAATCTGGCTCCCCTTGAGCTCATCTCGTGGCCTCTCAGCTGGTCTTGGCCCCTTGAGCTGATTACTTGCCCTCTAATAACAAATACATTTTCGACTCCAATATGCCTTAACTTGCACATGGTAACAGATATCACGTGCTCCGCTGATTTCTCTGATGTTAAGTACTTGCATGAGTTGACTGATTTGCCCTTAAATATATCTAAAACAGTCGTGTTTCGGCTACTTCCATGACATTTTGATGATTTTTTTCTTTTTTCGGTTTTAATAGAGTTTTCCTTCACCGTCAATGATTTATTTGCATTTTTATTGAGCCAAAGATGCCCAAAAAATGATATAAACAAAGATAAAGTAAGTTTTTTAGATTACGTTAAAAAGTGCCCTTTTTCCCGGAGTGCCCTTCAAAGTTGGTGTGCCCCCCATACCAAAGCTCTGGCTGCGCCCCTGCCCGTTGTTTATAAATCGAGGTCAGTATACAGATCATAAGTTCAATATGGCGGACTTATCGATGAAAAATACGACATTTCACCAATGCCAGCACCAGGTACGAATCCAAGTGAGGGGGGGAGATAAGGCGATCGCCCTCGCCTTGGGCTCACCTTAAGCAATGACAAGAAACGCCCCTCGCCACAGCCACTGCCCCCCCTCCCCGCAAAGGGGCCCGGCGGCTACGGCTGTACCCCAGCCCCTCAAATTGCCTTCAAAATGCCACTCAAATGTAGCGTACCCGGGTCCCTTGTAGTCCACTTAGAGCCTCTGAGTGTGCGACTGGACCTCTCAGAATTTACCCCTGACCCACTGCCGAAGCCGAGCCCCTATTCTCAGCAATTGCAGAGCATTCCCCCTGTGTTTTACCCGGGCCCCCTGTGACTGCAGCCGGCCCCCCGCCCCGCCATTGGCGTCGCCCTAGATGTTCGAGTGGGGGGATGGTGATAAAACACTACCTACATCAGTTAGACCCTGCATATTCAATGCTATTTTCGGCCAAAAGAGCTGGCGTCCTTCTCACTTTCTCTCCAAAAGAGGGGGCCCAATCCTTCCCCAGATCCCCAGTGGCAACGACCTGTGGCTATATATATATATATATATATATATATATATATATATATATATATATATATATATTCTCTTTGAGGCATCTCTTTGAGGCAATGACAGTTAAATTGTATAGCACTCGCGCCCTTGGATATTTTTCTTTGGAGTAATACAATTTAATTGTCATTGCCTCAAAGAGAACATATTGCCAAACTTTTCGAATATATATATATATATATATATATATATATATATATATATAAAGCCACTTAAGGGCTACAGAGCTTCAAGTGTGGGGCAAGATCCACGGTGGGTGGGGGTAGGGCAGGGTCTGTCATAAAGGGTTTATGGCCACTAGGATTAGGCTTTTTCGATGATATTACAAGCCAAAGGTGGGGAGCCGGTCTCCTCATCTCCGACAGCAGCGGAGAGGGGTGGCGGGGTTAGCCCTATAGACCCGCAGGGTAACTGTATCCGGACCAAGGGCTCCGATTTTGGGGGAAAACCGGCTTCCTGTGGGCTCCAAAACTTGTCAGGGGCCACCAGATCCCATTGCGAGGAAACAAATCTCGTTTCTTAAGGCAAAGGTATGAAAACTACATTTCAAGGGGCGCCATCGACCTTTCAGGGGGATTCGTGACCCCCTCAAAAAAGTGTGATGCGCCTCAAAGAAGTGATCTTCGGTGATGGGTGGTGATTGTCTGGTGTTAATGAATGATACAACAGGAAACGTTGCGAGGAGCAAAACCAGCGAATCCTATGGCATGGCGAAAGTTGTAAGCCTAAGCCATGTCTGTGCAAAGACAAACGAAATTATTGTAGTGATTGATAGTCAATTTCAATATGGTTCAAGATTAAAGTGCTAATTAGAGGTACTTAGATGATTGGAAGTGATTATAAGTACAAGTGATTTAAACTCTCCGTTGGAGTGTATGTACATCAAAGTGTATATTAATCATTGTTATCAGAGTAAACTAATCTTAAGTGCCTAATGAGAATAAACTGGGTTATTTTTAATCCTTGTTTCTTTTCAGCAGCAATGGAATATTGAACGCGGGTTCATTCTGCACCTTGCAAAGATTTTTCTACGCCGGAAATTTCACATTTTAATCTATTTTTACTCCCCCAATTCTAGTTTACACTGTTCCGATTTGTCTGATAATCTTTTTACTCCAGTGGTGTAGGAATATTCCCTCAAAACACATGCATTTTTGCATTACACCGGTGTAAAATAGGTTGTGGAATAATGCCGGAAAGAGGAGTGGATTTTGGCACCGTAGAAAGAATCCTGAAAATGGTGTACTTTTTGTTAGTTGATATTTTCACGACCCACGGGTTGGGGTTTTATTATTCCTGTTTCATGTCATTTTGCGTTGATATCGGGCGTAAAATATTCGCCGAAAGAAGAGTGGATTTTGGCACCGTAGATAAAATCCGCTTTCTGGCGTACTTTTTTCAGTATGCCCTCTGCGCCGCCACAGTACATTTCCCGAGCGAAATTCTGCCGCGTAGGCTACGTGAGGGTTGGGCTAAGTCTTTCAGGTCGATGTGTAGGCTGTGACCCTATTCTGCTGTGTTCCAATCCTTCCAAATATCTCCAAGTGTCAAAATATTATAAACATTAAGTTTTTTTCATTTTAAGTACTTGACTTTGGTTTTATGCAGTCTAATAGGCCTGAGGGAAGGCTAAAATGCAATTTGATTAATACTTTCATCTTAGAGCGTGGTAGATATTGACATTGATTCAAATCTGATCATCCAAATAATTAAGAAATTCACTCCTATGAAAGCTACTCATTCGACTACGACAGGCAGAGTACAGTTTACAGTGCAGTAAACCAGATTAACAATTTTCCTATCGTGACGGCTAAAAATGTTAAATGCCCTAACTACGCCTTCGAAGAGGACACATTGCCGTCGAAAATGCTGTTAATATAGTTGAAAAGTAAGGCGTTGACTGACCTGTCCCGGACAGGCCAGTCAACACTTTGTCAACTTATGATCATGCTCCTCGCCGCTGCACTCCAAAACCTATCATAGTTAGGAGACTTGCTTAGCGGTGATGATGCAGCCATTAATGTACCTACGGGCTGAACCTAATCGACACATTTATCCACTACTGTGGGCTTGATTCCAGCCAGAGGCAGTCGGGAAGTACATTTTTAATCGATTACTATTGGATAATTCAAATTTGGAATTACAATTGCAGTGTATGATCCAAATTCATTTTTTACTAGCATAAACTAACCGTATACTCCACCTTCTCCCTACAGTGGCGCAAAATGGGTCCAAAAACGTGACATGAAATCGAAAACACCCGTGCCGTGAGACTGTGGATGGCCTTCTACTCCGGTCGCAGAGCTTGTCTGCTCACTAGCTGTCAAAATTTGGCTATCAGGTCTGACGCAACGCTCAGGTGAATGTGAACAGCGTTGTTGTGGGCTGGCCAGCGGTGAATGGGGCAGTTCCGGTACTGTGGCGGTGTATACTCCGCCGGCCGCTGAAGTGCAGCCGGCCGCTGAAGCCACGCGCACTGGGTGCTCGTTCCGACACAGAGACAGCGCAATGGGGGTGTTAGAGCCGGTAAAGGGCTGTAGTAAAGGGAAAGGATGCGTTAGAAAGGTGATGACTCTGTGCCGAAGCTGGAAGTGACGACACAGCACCGTCACCGCCTGAGATCCTATTGTGACGGTTTAAAACTGATCCCAGTGGGCCTTACATCCACCTTCCCCATAATGTGGGGAGCGGGATTCGAACCCAGCCCTCGCCATCTCGGCTCCCACGCGAGATGTCGAGAGAACGCAAACGGCTGTAAATGGCCCGTGTGAATAGATGGATCTAGGATTTCTGATCACTTGGGAAAGGGGGTGCACAAGCTAGAGCGCCATGGGGACCATGAGGATGCCTTTTTTGGGCGGATAAAACCTATTGTGGGGGCGCCGGTGCCTGCATATTGAAGAGGGGGGCGGGGGGAGGGAGGATGGAAGGCAACATTTTAGGTGGCGCCATCGACCTTTCAGGGGGCCCGTGACCATTTCAGACAGAGGCGAAGGTTGGTGGCGGCGGGGGTCAAATGCCCCCTTTGGGAGCCTTGTTGCTTACTCTGCAGCGGCCGGAGTTCCGATTTCGTAGACGTTTTCTGCCGCACTGCATACTTTAATAGCTCAGGTCTGTCGCAATCCTTGGTTGGCGAGTTGGTGGGTTTTTCCACCCCTCCATTTACCCTAAAATCGGACACTTGACGGGGAAAAATGGCAAGCGGCGATTCGACTGACCTAAGGCGGCAATGAACCTGTAGCGGCCACTGCACCGCTACACGGCTCCAGCCGCAGCCGACCAGGTGACCCCGCGCCCTCAGTCGCGGCGCGGTCAGCCGACCACCGCAGCCGGCACAGGCGCGCGCCGGGTCACTGCCACCACACCAGCGACCCACCCGGCCGACCAACCAGAGCGCGACCTGGTCACGTGACCACTGCCGGCCGGGTATAAAGGCGCGCTGCGTGGTGACAACACCGTTAAGCCGTCATCTGTTCAGACTCTAAATCTGTCTTGCAAGATATCAATAACGTAGTCAACCCCAGCCATCACGTAATAGCAGACATCCAGAAGGGTATCGACGATATCCCAGATGTCTCCTTTCTTTGGATCCCAGGCCACTGCAAAATTCTCGGAAATGAAAAAGCCGACGAAGAGGCCAAAAAGTCTCTAGAACTCAGAGAGGTCGCACCTCTCAAATGGTCCGGAGACGATAGCAAAGCTCTCCTCCAGAACCATATTCGGAAGTACATCCAAAATGACTGGACCACTAACCACAGCGCCCATTTATTCCATATCAAGCCTAACATCGGCTACTGGCCCAGCTCCAACCAAAACAGTCGTCGGCGTGAGGTCATCCTGACCAGACTCAGAAGCGGACACACCAGATTAAATGCCTATGGGCGTGTAGGTACCTGTGGTACCTGCTCTGCCATGGAAAATCCCTACCATATCCTCATCGACTGTCCCCAGCACGATGCCCATAGGCAGTCCATGCTAGATTATTGCCGCATCAGAAACATCTCAGTAAACCTTTCCACTCTTCTCGACAATGATCACCCTGAGCTGCTGGACAAGCTCTTTACATTCCTGAAGGCTTCTAGGCTCGAGAGCTTTATCTGAACGTCTATGGTGGCAGGTATGAAAAATACCTGCATCCGAATAGCACCCCTCATATTAGAAATAACAATTACACTATAAACGTCCCTCTGACAAATTTAAACAATAGGTGCTTCAAACTAGGCTTTAGCTGACTGGTCCTAAGGTATGGTAGACTCAGAATAGCTCCCACCATAGTAAAAAAAAGTTCAACTAACCAACTAACTCTATCTAACCATCCGTTCATGTTTGCTAACCAACTAACCCTAACTTAAGGACTACTAACTATACTAACCACATCTAAGACTAACAACTAACCAACTCACACCCCTCCCTGACACTCTATCTGTTCTATTACCCTTCTCTCTTTCTCTATGCGGCGGCTACCCAGCCAGAGAGGGTGCTGTAACCTCACCTCCTGGTTGCAGGATAAAGACCCGCGGCACCATGTCATGGTGCTTGCGGGTGTTTCTAATAACCCAAAATTATTATTTTTCAATGGAGGGACTTGAGTAACGTAAGCAAAACGGTCATTCGATAACAAGGAACAAAATTAAAAAAACCAATCTTAACGCTGGCAAGCCTCTTCAAGGGAGATACGCGAAAAAATTATTACTGTGGTTTCTTGCTATTTGAAAAATCTTAATAACGAAACTATCAACTATTTTTGTATCTTCGGCAAAATTTTGGGAGGCCACTCACTTATTATCGAAATAGGTTAACAGTTTCAATAAAATGTCCACCACTTACCCATGCCCATACCCATCACTTACTTTTCGAAAACTATTTAAAGTTAAAAAGTAATGTTTTTTATTATACAAATGTCTGTTCTCCTGTATTTGTATTTGAATTAATTTTAAAAAGCTTTTAAAACTACAAAATGAATAAGTTTGACCTAAAAACGGAAAAAAACATAATTACTCAAGTCTTCAGCGGTTTCCGTACCGCGGGTCTTGAGTCATTTTCTGCTTCAGCCCCAGGATGACAAAACTTTTGCGTCAGATAGGTCACGTGACCCCGGTTTGAGAATTCCTAGGCTTCTGATTGGTTAATTGTGATTTCTTTTAAACCCTATATTTCTGTTTCAAAAGAGTTTTGGAATGTTGTTTTTCTTAAGTAATTTTTTCTGTAGTAGTCCAAAGTTCTACATCACTATTTAGGATAGATATGACCTAATTATTAGAGAAATTGATAGCCTTAGCCGTGTTTACGTCATATCCGTCGATATGAGGTGTACCGGTAAAGTCGTCTAGAAATGTTGACTTTGAGAGCAATTTTAAGGCATTTGCAGGCCGAATTCGCAAAAATGAGAATAGGACTTCTGAAACAACTTTTTGTAACCTTTTCATATAGCCAATAAAAAATTTTCGCGTATCTCCCTTTCACGCACCCTTTTAAATCCTACCTGTGCCCCAGGCTCGGCATCTCTGCCGTAGCAATCCCCTTCCCTCGCTAGTGTTGCTACACTTCGCGACCCATTCCTTGAAATAAGATTCGTCCCTTTGTTCTGCGACATTAAAGTAAACACCCCTCCCGAAAAATTCTCCCCCACACTTTAGAGGCGGGCAAAGGTGCCTTGCATAGAACGCCTTATAAAAAGCCCTTAACTAACTAACTGACAACACCGGTCAGTTCGCCAGGGCTACTCCCTGGGCTGGTCCACTCCTCCACCGCTGCATTGCGATCACTCGCCAATGCCACTCCCTGGAGTGTTTCGTTCCCTCCCAGTTACACTGACAATACCGTCGTGTCATTGGGTCTGCACTCTTGACTGAGCAGATCCCTGCTCACTGCAAGTCCGATTTTGGTTTGCAGCCGTCGCTGAATTCATTGTCAATTACGGCATCGAACCTGCCGGCGATTTATTCCTCGCCGTCACACGCTCTCCCAATCACTCACGCTCTCACTCACTCTACACGGGTTCATATCGAGCGTTACGTATTTCTCTGGGATTTTGTTATTTCCCATTGGAATGGGTATATGTTCCCATTTGTAAATATTGGCACTGTTGTTGTCGGTTATCATTTTTGTCTCTCATCCGCTGTTTGGCAATTGCATCAATAAATTGGACATTAGCATCGTCGACTTCTTTCCTTCGATTGGTAGATTGAATAAGGCCTTACGTGGCCAAGTTGAATCCTACAAACCCCTATACTTCCGTCCCCTGGAATTGTCTCTTTTGCAAAGCTTCTATTAACCCTCACCCAGCTGGGGGAGTTTGAAAACCCCCTCGGGTTTTTCCGGCGGCACGAAAAAGCGGCGGCGCCTCGCGCCTCTGTGCTTGGCACACCTTATCCTTGATAAAATCCGCAACATTCTCCCAGAATTTTAAGGTTGGGTCTTCTCAGGTCAGGTCAACAGGGTAGGTCAAGTGACCTCACCTCCAAAAATGTTTTAGGTGGCATAAGTAAAAATTAAGTGATACTATCGGATTGAAACTTACACCACATAATGGGTTCACCGAGTGCTAAAAAATATTTTTCGGGATTTTTCATATCAATGATCTAAGGGCAAGTATGGACCATGACCTCTCCGTTGAAAATATATGGGGAAACAGAAATTGGGCTGTACCTATTTGTGTAGATACAGCTGAGAATACCTTCATGTTCTCCAAATCGTAGAATCCTGGGCCCCCTTTCAGGTTTATACTTCAATTTTTGACCGTGACCTCTGAGAGGTCATCTGGAGCTATTTATGCCGTTTTCAGACTTGAG
This sequence comes from Lepas anatifera, assembly GCA_034440635.1. NCBI lineage: Eukaryota > Metazoa > Arthropoda > Thecostraca > Lepadidae > Lepas > Lepas anatifera. The sequence goes on along the minus strand of JAOTON010000671.1, from coordinate 24,750 downwards.
TCAATAATGTTTTATGAAATGATGATGCAGCTTCTATTTTAATATCATTGCGTTTGGATTGCTATTGAGAGTCGATTGATATGCATATTGACTATGCTAGGTTAGAAAGTGACTTTGACCTGACCACAGGTGAAGTCATTTTTGCGTTTTGACCTAGTATGGTGATATTATACATATTTCAATTTTCTGTGACGAGAGTAAGTGAATGGTACCTAAAAATAATTCTAGCTCAACTCTGTCACATCCTAGAGCCAAAAATATACCCAAAGTGGCATCTTCTTTGACCTGTCATTACCTCAATATTGATCTGAGCCAGAAAGTGACTTATATAGTTTCCTCATGAATTTGTATGAGCTGTCCACCAGCGTTCGCGTTTTTCGCCATCCTGCACAGGGACCAAGTTCGAGGGGGTGTTCAAACACCCCCCATGAGGGCGAAGGTGGCTTGGAGATCCACCGGGGCAGGGGTTAATGGGAACACTGTGTCCGTTGCCCCTCCTCCCCCAGCCTTTTTCCGTCGCCAGTGCCTGGGCACCTTTTCAGGATCATTTTAAAATTCTGGATCTGTGACCTTTGAGAGGTTATCTGGGGCTACTTAAACAGGTTTCAGACTTGGGTTAACACGCGCATTGACGGGTGTCTGAGCCACCTTCGCATTGACGGGGGGCGGGTACCCGCCCCCTAAGATCTCGAGAACCACGGTAGGTAGCAAAAACGGTAAACGGCGTTGGGCTGCCCATCCACTTCTCCATCGAAAACATTGGAACCATTTTTTTCAGGTCACATTTAAGGTCACGAGAGGTCAAAACATGCCGTCATAGGGATAACATGTAAATTCAGTTTTTCGGCAATTACATCTAAACAAGTAAAGATAAAGCAAAATGACTTGAATTGTATGAATCCTCTCAGCAAGCCAAATCGAATGATATATAATTTGACCTCGCTAGGTCAAATCAAGGATTTGACCTGACCTGAGGTCAAGTCAGGGTCAAATTATATAAAATTCATATCATTAGAACTGTAAAGCCCAGGCGAGTCTAATGCAGCTAAAATAAATGCTCTATCACCATCCGTTACTGAGTTATTCCGTAAAAACATTTTTCCCATGTATTTCCAATGGAGAAGTCATGCCTCTTACCTGACCTTAGGTCATCGATATAAAAAATACCGGAACAAATTTTAGAGACCTCGGTGCAGCCATTATGTGATATGAGTTTCAATTGGATAAGTTCACCCTGCTCCGACTTATGCTATCTTAAACTTTTTTTGAGGTTGGGTCACTTGACCTGTACTGGTGACCTGACCTGAGATGACCTAACCTTAAAATTTTCACAGAAGCTGTAAAAATGATGAGGAAAAAGGGATGCCAAGTACGGCGGCACTACGCGCCGTCGTTTTTCTGCTATCTCCGAAAAACCCGAGGGAGGGGGCGGGTACCCGCCCCTCCGTCAATGCGCGTGTCAATAGCTGTGCAAGATAGGTAAAGCTGTGCACGAAAGGTACCTGTCGTGACCTCAATATTGACCTGAGCCAAAAAGTGACGAATTTGGTTTCTTCATGGATTTTTATGAGCTGTCCAACAGCGTTTGCGTTTTTCGCTATCCCGTATAGGAGCTGAGTTCGTAAGAGTACGTATATGGTATACATTTATATCATACACGGATCCAGGATTGCCGATCGGGGGGGGCACCTCCCGGGGGTGGAGGGCGCCATCCGGACCAGGGGGCGCCACTTTTCACCGGCAAAATCTATCAGGTGGGCGCCAAATCCTATCGGTGGGCGCCGATTTTCGCATCCTGGGGGGGGTGGGAAGTGACATTGCAGGGGGGCGCCATCGCATAGGCGGATCCAGGGGGGGCAAGGGGGGCACGTGCCCCCCCGATCGACCCTCGGCGCCCCCTGAAAGGTCGATGGCGCCCCCCTGAAATGTCGCTTCCCACCCCCCCAGGATGCGAAAGTCGGCGCCCACCGTTAGGATTTGGCGCCCACCTGATAGCTTTTGCCGGTCATAAGTGGCGCCCCCTGGTCCGGATGGCGCCCCCGGAAAGGTGCCCCCCGATCGGCAATCCTGGATCCGCCTATGCGCCATCGACCTTTCAGGGGGCGCCGAGGGCGATCGGGGGCACGTGCCCCCTTTGCCCCCCTGGATTCGCCTGTGACTTATATTGATATCTTAACATCCGCCCCGATGGACCCCCGAGCCACCTTTGCCCTGGTGGGGCTTCCACTGTGGGGGTGTCCAGTTTGAACACGCCCCCCCCTCCCACGGTGGGAGTCCCACCAGGGTAAAGGTGGTTCGGAGGCTCACTGGTGCGGGTGTTAATATATCAATATAAGTGTTGTATACCATACACGTATGTTGACACTAAGGCAGAACAGATATATTGTAAGGCAGGGGTAGAACAGAAATATGATGAAGCCGGCGGTTATCTTATTTTCCCGCAGTCCCACGGGTTTACGGGCTGGCGGCCGCGTTCAAAGTACGCAGCCATTTTTGTTAAAGTTGAGTTCCCTTGCTCACAACAAAGGGTTATGGCCATGTTACTTCGGAGGAGGGTGAGGTCCTGCGACAAAGCGTGCGACACAACAGGCTCTGAGAGTTCAATATTACCTGAAGGGAAATCATTCCTTCACTTTGGCAGCATCCTAAAGAGAGAAAGCGAAGCGACGAAAGTGGAACGGAAACTTCCACTTTTGTAGTCTCCCTTGCTTTTGTGTGGCATTGGCGGTCGACCGTTCGATTTACTCTGCAATCCGCTTTGCTCACGGCAGGAGTAGGGAGGGGACGAGCTGTAGCGTTTGGCGCGCCGTCCTTGTACGAAGTGCCTGGATTGCGCTGTTCCGTTAATTCAATACCTGCGGATTGTATGTGGATATCTACGTGAAGTTGAGAGGGATAGGACGATAGCAGTGCAGTTGAAGAGGGATAAGAGTGCTAATTTTCAGGAAGAACTTTTGTTAAGACTGCTACAGCTCTCCAATTCAACGTTTCAAACTGCCAACATATTCGCTGGAACTGGTAGGTAGGAGTTTATGTCTCAATTACTATTTAGCTATTAGATATTGTATACATGGCTTTACCTTATAGGTATTCATTATCTAGCATCTGTAATGACCATTATCTATTTTCTCAGCCATGTGGGCTCACAGGCTGCTTGCTCCCTGTCTTGAAATTTTGTTTTGCTGGGCTTACCAAAAGTATTAAAACATGACCTTTTTTGTTACAGCCTTTGGTCAAGGTGTAGAAACCTGGGTTAGTGTTTGCGGGGCTGTGCACGTTCAAAAAGACCACAGCAGCTTCACATCAAAGGGAATGTGGCACCTTCATAATAATAGGTAACAATAATGTGATTTGAGCTGAGATAGCCATGTGGCAGAGCTTGTGGTATTGGTGAAGCAGATGTCACAGGAACATGCCAGATCGTCACCTTGGGAAATGTTTTCAAAACATCCCAGATTCACCTGGGAAATGTTTTCAAAATATCCCCACATTCTGCAAGAAAATCCCTAGAGGTGACAGAAGGAGGGAGAGTTCGAGTAGTGTAAAGTGGTACCCAGAGGTGCACTCAGATTCTAGAAAGAGCTGTCCGAGCCTTTCTCTCACCTTTCTTTCTAGCTGTCCGAGCTTGCCACTGATCATGTGGCCGCGTCCCATGGGTGGGATCACACATGATCACGTCAGGATTTTCTTCAGAATATGGGGATATTTTGACAACATTTCCCAGGGTGACAATCTGGCATGTTCCTGTGACATCTGCTTCACCATTACCGAACATGCTTAGAAACTATTTATCCATGTTTCATTTGTCCTAGAACTTACCATTCACAAAGAAAAAAGGTAAAAATTCACACCTACAGACCCTGTCCACCCAGGATGTGTTGTGATGCCCATCCGGTGTCAAGGAAAGAGACATTATGTTTAAGTTGTGTTTTGAGTGCTGCGCTGCCCTCATTAAAACCCTAATGCTAAACATGGCTTTGGTACCATCAATTAGAAATGTGTAACTTGATTCATTAGCTAGTTTGAATCATGGTAGATGTTGCAGTAGATCAATAAAAAGGACAGAAATTAATGAATTGGTCATTCCAGGACAAATTGTCCAGATGACTTCTCCATCACCCCTTGGATTTGTACCGAGGCCCCCATACAAAAATTGGGCCCATTTTCAAGTCTCAATGTCAAAGGTATCAAGACACAGGTCATGAAAATTTTTAAGTCAACAGAAACATTGAAACAGAAGTAATTTTGTATCTTGAAAGTAGGTGATCAAAATTTATTGAAATGCAGATCACTGGATAATAGATACAACAGGCCATATAGTAAAAGTAAAAACACTGACTTCAGGACAGTTTTTAACCTTGTGAGCTCTTGATTTTTTCTTTGAATTAAGATTTTTGAAAGTCCTACTTTTAAAACTTCTTTCTTCCCTGGGTGTTGCCCAGGGTATCCATAAGCTAACCAGTGGTGGGCCATTTTTTAACTGAGATTTAGTAACCAGTAACAGAGGTCATCACCAAGGGCAAAATGCTCATTGGAGGCAGTTGTTGTGCAGATATTCTACAGCAAGGTCAAATTTATTTTTTTCAGAATTGATTATCCCCCAAAATTATCACAGCCTTTGATTGCATGAAGGTGCCACATTTCCTATAAGAGAAAATAATGAAGGTTGAAAGGTGTGAAAACTGCTTCTTAGAGGGAATGTGTCATATGTGTAATTTAAGACTGTTTAGTGGTGTTAGGGGAATTCAGTGTTGATAATATAGGTTTTGGGCCTATTTTTTGGCTAAAAGTGCTAATAAGCCCAATGTTTATTTTCCTCTGTTAGCAAAGAGTCTCCAAATTAGCATTAAATCAAATCAGATATGAGCTAGTAACACTTTGTGGCAGATTGAATAAGTTTTTGTGCCAAAAATTTAAACATAAAAGCGATACATTGAAGCTAAATTCTGTTACCATTAGGAAGCAAAGTGATATTGATTTATTCCTTTACTTTGCTTGGTTTAGTAAACCATTTCATGTTTCAAAGTTGTCAGTAAAGTAACTTATACAAATTTATAATCAACAGCACAAAATCATGTTAAGCACATGAGTTTTAAAGATGTCCAAGCAAGCAAAACTTTTCCATGTGGGACGGCCAGCATGAAAAAATCACTTTCCTTAGACTGCATCATGTTTCCAGACCCATAGAGGACATGGTCGATAGAGGGTGAATTTTACCTTTTTCTCTGAAAGTAGTGAGTTCTGGGGCAAATAATGTTTCAGTCGGGAAGGTCATTCACATGTTTTATCTATGGCCAAAATTCATTATAAAGTTGCCACTTTCCCCCTGGAATTTGAATATTTAGGAAAAATAAATTTTGATCCAACCTGAATTCTGTTTTGAAGATTCATTGGATATGATTTAACAAGCACATTGAGGGGGGTCTGAACCACCTTTGTTTTGACAGGGGAGAGGACCTGCCCCCATAAGATCTCGAAAATCATGCTAGGTAGCGAAAATCGGTAAACGGTGTTGGCTAGCCCATCCACTTCTCCATCGAAAATATTTGTACCATTTTTGTCAGGTCAAATTTAAGGTCACTAGAGGTCAAAACATGCTGTCATAGGGATAACATGTAAATTAAGGTTTTCGGTCATTACATCTGAACAAGTTAAGATAGAGCAAAACAGTTTAAACTTTATGAATCCTCGCAGCAAGCCGAATCGAATGATATATAATATGACCTTGCTAGGTCAAATCAATTTACCTGACCTGAGGTCAGGTCAAGGGAAAATTAGGTAAAATGTGTGTCATTAGAACCGAAAAAATAAGGAAAATCTAGTGCAGTTAAAATAAACGGCCTACCACAATTGGTTACTAAGTTATTCAGTTAAAATAATTTTTCCCATGCATTTCCAATGGAGAGGTCATGGCTCGCACCTGACCTTAAGTTATCGATATACAAAATTCCGGAACATATTTCAGAGAAATAGGTGGGGCCATTATGTGATATGAGTTTCAATCGGATAAGTTCATCCTGTTTTGACTTGGTCGATTTCTGGAATTTAATGAATTAGTGGAACTTTTAGCCGAAAATCATGGAAGCGTCCATGGTTTCCCTGAAAAATGTACAATAAGCTTAATATTTTGATTTTTTAATTGCTCCTCTAGGAAAAATATCTGCCTGTAGATGATGGCAAGATCTGGCAACCACTACCAAATTTAATAGGCTTCAAGGGCTTCGATTGGCTGATACTCACCATGACGTCAGCATATATCGACACACCAACAGCTGACAGCTGTGGCCTGCTGCCAAGGGTACATGTAGGGTACATTTCAGGTAGTTTTTAGCTTTTCTCTACGGAAATTTTGAGTTTCAAGACAAATGATACAAAGAGTACCGGGTTTTCCGGCATGCTTTACAACTTGGCTATCTCAGTTAAAATCACGTTATAAATGTGCCACATTCCCTTTAAGTTATCAAATGGGGAGCAATAATGCATGTGGGGTTTCTATTTAGCCACGAACTTCTGAGATACCACTGGTATGTATGGTAATGGACTGACATGGTTTTCTTGCTGCTAAGATGAATTTTCTGTTGCCTGAAGGCTTTGTTCTTCCATTCCAAACTCACCTATATCCTACACGTAGTCCAGTGTCTGAATGATGACTTAAACAAGCGCTCAGTAGGTATCTGATTCCCATATTTTGCACGGCGTTGGTCTAGAGCAGCATAAGGCAAGGATTAGGCGGGTAAAAGAGGCGAAGTCCGTGTTGAAACAGTGATTTCAAAAGCCGTGTTGGATAGCCAGATGAGTCCTGGGTATAATTTCGCGGTGAACGACTAGACCTCGCTGTTGGATGGATGGCCGGTGTGTTCACCGCTGGCGTTGTCTCGCTCGACAGATGTGCCTTGGTGGGTGCTGTAGGAGGCAGCAGTAAGGGGACGCCGGCGCTGTGCTGCTGGGCGCTGCGGCAGCACTCTGACGGGCCCGCGGCCGCCGATGGCGTCGGCCTCTGCCGGGCCGCCGCCCCGCATCGACTCCGACACCCAGACCGAGCCTCCCATCGCCGCCGCCGCGCGCAAAACGCCGCCAATGCCTGCCGAGGCGGGAGGCGGCGCCGAGCTGGCCGGCTGCAGCGGCGCCAGCGCGCTGACCGGCGGCTGCTGGCTGTCGCGCGTGCCTCTGCTGGGCGCACTGGTGCCGCACCGGTGTACGGACAAGGCCACCCAGACACACCGGGACCCGGTGCAGGCCGAGGCCGAGAAGCTGGCGCTCGACACCGTCTACTACGCCATCGGCAAGCACAGGCAGCCGACGCCGGACCAGGTGTGCCAGACGCTGCGGCGCTGCGTGGACGAGATCCTGGTGAAGCACCGACTGCTCTTCTCCGGCATGGTGAGCCGGCTGCAGATCAGGGAGGAGACCGGCTACCAGACGTTTGTGGGCGTGGCCGACGAGCTCTTCGAGCGCGGCCACGTCACCTGGGCGCGCATCGTCACGTTCTACGCGTTCGGCGCGCGGCTGGCGCTCTACTGCCAGGAGAAGCAGATGGACGACTTCGTGGCGGAGATTGTCCGCTTCATGGCGATGTACGCGTCGGAGCACCTGACCGGCTTCGTGCGGCAGGAGGGCGGCTGGGTGAGTACGCCATCGCCTTCACCACCATCATTACCAGCATCAGGTGCCATGTTCGTAATGCCGTTAGAAATGAACATAAACCAGCTTTGGTCTTGAGCCATGGTCAAGAAACATTTTGTGTATTTAAAGTCGGGGTTACTACGTGTTCTTGTTGTTGGAACTGGACTTTATCATAAGGATGTTTTCGAGATCGACGTTGCCTTTCGTTCCTATGTCATCACGAGAATGAAAATCATGCCAAATTCAAGAACCGGCAAACAGTGCAGGATTAGGCGAAACACTCCAGGACGGAGGCTGTCAGCTCGTGGCTACAACCACCCAGCTCACCATTTCCGTCACCACAGTTTCGGAGACAAAATAGGTTCAATCGTGACGAGTAGCAAACGAAGCCATTAAGTTCGAATAGCGTGGTATACACAATTCCTTTTCGACGCCTGTGATCAATCGCACTGTGGAGGCACGGGGAACGCATAATTTGTCAAATGGTTTAGTATATGTGATTAGACGAGGGCATTCGCGCTTGGATGTATTGGGATGTATTGGGGATGTCTAGCCCACAGAGGCGGACAGTAGAGGCGGCGATTGTATCAAGCGCACCGATACAGCATAAGGGTCTTCTACATTCATACGGTAGTTTCCCATTGGATAACATTTCACTGCCGAAAAAATAGGGAGGTGGCGCACCAGTCTTAGAACCTATTACTTCTTATACATTTAATATCATCACTGCAATTGTTGTTCGTAGTGTGTTTTCATAATCCAAATTCGAGGATTAGTATGCAGACATGTGTCTATTCTATGACTCTAGCCAATATTTATTTCGATTGCTATCTTTCTCACATTCTAGTGGTCGAAAGTGCGCGCTTTTGTCCTCATGTGGCCTTATTAATCAAATTGTGAATTCGGGAAAGAAAACGTTTAGGGACAACTGTCGATCAAAATGGTATCTTTTGTGCCTAAATTATATTATTTGTATAATTCTTTTAGCGCTTTATGCCCTGTAGGTGCGAAAAAGTGGAATGTAGAATGGTTAAATATGTACTTAAACAATAAATGCAATAATTTAGTCATCTGACCTTCAAAAACGCATTACCTGTCCAATAATCAGTCTTGTAAATCCAATACTCAAGTTATTGTGACCTCATGGCTTCAAAATCTTTCATTTGCGCCGACGCCAACATTCGCTTTGCCGTAGCCTTCCGTGACTTTGCTGGTACCATGCGGTACCATACTGGTACCGTACCGGTACCATGTCGGACTTGTCACGGTTGGAATGGAAGCCTTGACAAAAAGGCAGAACCTCGTTATGATCGTTTTCCCTTGTAGCTTTGATACCCTACTGGGGATGCAAGCATGGTTTGCTCCCTTAAAACACGTTCTCACTTATGGTTCAGTGGAAACTCGCATGCGTCTACATCCCTTTTGGAAGGGAAATTGAACCGGTGCGTGATTTTTCCGAACGATTTTTTTCGAACGAATTTCAAAATATTTTCGTAACCGATTCCTTTACTTTGTCGAATACTTGACATTCGTGTTTGTTTGTCACGCCAAATTCTCCGTGAAGCAGTCATGCACTACTAGATTTCTTTTTGGGTTTCCATTTTTCGAAACCCATATCTTATAGCCTCGACTGCACCTCTTCTTATTTAAAAACATAAAAAAACTTAACCGTAAAGCTAATCGGACCTAAGGCATAATGCTATTGGGATGCCTTGGATTATTGGTTTGAATATCTCAATGAATTAGGGGTGTTATTTATTTTTTCGTGGAATCGAATTTTTGACGTATCAGGAGCATGGGCAATTACCATCGTTTCGGTGGAACATTAGCCCATGCGGAACCTTTCATATTACTTAGACCCAGTAACATTGCACCTATCTGAATTGTGACCTGTGAGATTGGGCTTGTGACTGTCCCCCCGTGACATAAAATTCCAGTTGGGCATTGTTGGTACCATTCGTTAATGTTTGGGAGGGTATTTACGTTTGAAGTGAGCAGGAAAATGCTGAAAATCTACTCGAACAGTTTAAAATCGAGCGCAGTCTATTCAAAAGCAACCCTCCCGGCTGCACTTTGATACTTGACTTTGCAGCTTCTCTTTTATGTCCCATTCAGGCCTCAATATATTTCCAGTGTCTCCATCAGTATTGTATCTGCTATTTTGCGTGATGCAAACACCTTGATCTCCGTAGCACTGTTTGCATCCCAGTGCTTCACACTGAGGCCCAGTCCAAACCCGACGTGTCGATCGCGGGGATTTTCCGTCCCCTGCGGACCGAAGTGTTTGCCGAGGCGGAACCATAGGCAGACCCTCGGGAGAGGGCAAGTGAGGCGCTTGCTCCCCCCCATTGGCCCTCGGCGCCCCCTGAAAGTGTCACTGTGCCCACCTGAAAGGTCGATGGCGCCCCATGAAAGCTCGCTTTCAGTCCCCTTAGGATGCGAGTATCGGCGCCCCCAGAATAGGATTTCGTGCCCACCCAATTCCTTTTCTTGCCCAGATGTGGTGCTCCCTGGTCCGTATGCCCCCCACCACCATGTGCCCTCCGCCCGATCGGAGATCCTGGATTCGTCTATGGACATAGCGGATAACGGGCCCGGGCCACTTGGATGCTTTCGAATTCGACGGGACGAGGAAGTTACTAATCGTGTCAGATCGACCAAATGCTGCACCTTTGTGTAGATTTATTTTCCCGGTTTGCCAGACGTTGACCTTGGGAAACTCGATGTTTGAGGGGTAATTTTTCAACATTATTGTGCAGCTGCTCTTGATGGTTCATGGTTTTCCTACCACGTGAAAATGGCTGAAGTACCCTAGGCATGGTAAACAGGATACACAGTTCGATACGGGGCGGCGCTATGGTCTAATTTTTCCAGCTCCAGCCGTCCAAACAGTGGCTGGCGCAGCTTTGAGGGGTTGCTACTTCCTGGTCAGAGAAATCACTGTGCATCACTCTCGGCCGCGTTAGCTCGCGGTACAACCCTGCTGCTGCCTCTCCGGGAGCGCCGTCTCGTGACGGGGTCCCGTGACCCTCGGCCTCGTGCTACTGCCGCGCGGACCGCTGAGTCACGCCTGAGGAATCCCGCCGGCCCGAGAGCAGTGACGTCACCGGCTGCCGCCGGCGGTGACGTCACGCCGGCATCTGAGAAGTACCGGCTGGCCTTCAGGAAGGGCGGCCGCAGCAGTAGTCCGGCGGCATCGCCATTGTCAATTTTCGTGAGGAATGTGAGGGGCGTCGGTGACGGGACTGCGTACACACAGAGCAGGCCCTGGCGGTACTACGTACACCCAGCGCAGGCCCAGCCGGTACTACGCGCTCGATCTCGAAAGCCGGCTACGGCGCCGCACAGACGTAACTGTTTAGCTTGGCTCGTCCGCCTCCTGTTGAGCGCGCGCATGGATACTGTACAACACAGAGAAGGGGCCCACCACGGCTTCAATTGAAAGGGGGGGCAAGTTCACGGGGCATCCGCTTGGGAGTCTCCAGGCCTTAACAGGAATCCTTCAGTGGCGAATCCTCATGTGTATTTTAGGGGGCTAATAATCATTTCAGGAGGCTCGGTGACAATTTGAGTAGCCTGCTTGTTTGAATTCTGGACGCGTCATCCATCTGTTTTTGCGCCGGCCCGAGTGCATCCTGCGCCGTCGGCAGGATCTGCTGTGGTCTTCAAGGTCTGTCAAACTGTTCAGAGCTCCTCTGCGTGGTATAGAAGCCGCCGCTACCAAAAATGTGTACTCGCCACCGAGCGTTAGATGCTGTTTTGCTTGTTCGATAGCACTAGCTTACACAGCACAGAATTGGTTTGGGAATTGGTAGCGTCTTTGATGACTGCCCGAACAGTCCGAGGACCCTCGGCACTGGTCCAATATCTTAAAGGGGCCTGCGACAAAATATAAGCTACAAAAAGTCATCGACTGCTATGGAGCCTCATTTTGTCGTTATGATGGCATCATTGCAATTTTGGGGTCTGTCTATATCTTTTGATCCCATGACCTTTGGATCCCTTGGTACAATAAGATCCGTTCTTGGGTCCTTCAACGACAGCTTGGGGTGTTTTGTGGGTATGGTTCAGGGCCCTTCTTAGCGTGTCGCCTCGGGGACCTATGCATTGCTTTTTACGGGACTCATATATATATATATATATATATATATATATATATATATATATATATATATATACAACATATATATATCTGTCTCTGTCTCTGTCTCTCTCTCTCTCTCTCTCTCTCTCTGTCTCTGTCTCTCTCTCTCTCTCTTGTCTCTCTCTCTCTTGTCTCTCTCTCTCTCTCTCTCTCTCTCTGTCTCTCTCTCTCTCTGTCTCTCTCTCTCTCTCTCTCTCTCTCTCTCTCTCTCTCTCTCTCTCTGTCTCTCTGTCTCTCTCTGTCTCTCTCTGTCTCTCTCACTCCCTCTCACACACACATGCATGTTCTTCCTTTTTCTCTTGCCGAAAGAACTGTGGATTTCTCGCTTTTCCTGAGCCACCAAGTTATTGTCGAAGCTTGTTTGTGTCCAAAACCACCGTGAGTGTTTGCAAGTACTCACAACGGCCGCTACTGCGCTGTCTTGTCTCCCGCTTACCTTTACCTGGCCTTACTCTAGTATGCCATATTTTATACCAATGTTTTTTGCTTTAACTGGTGAGCCAGTGCTATCTGTTCCTCGTTGGCACCGAATAAATTACAAACAATAATATCAGCCCTGGCAATCCTACCTCTCCCTCCCACTTCAAAGGGGGTGAACTCTGTCTCTGCCGAATTTCCAGCAGTCTCTCAGACGCCGAGGTTCCGCGGCTTCACCTAAGGTCGCTGTACACTCGTCAGTGGTTGCGGGGTTGCACACGAAGTCCACTCAGTGCTTGGCCATGGCCAGTGTCCACTGTGATTACTGTTTTTTGCACAATGACAGCTGGGCAAAACACACCGAGGCGCGAGGGGATGGGGCACAACCCAGTCAAGGTTCTGCTGATCGAGGGACGCAATGTCAAAACCGTTCTGGTGGCTTGTTTAGTCGATGCCGACCTTGAAGAACAGATTATATCACAAGCACATGAAGGAAAAGGGATGAATTCCTTCATACATTTCTGTATTTATTTCTATTCAATTGTGTTATGTACCGAAAACCGGTCATGTTTCTACCGGTCTTCTACCGACCAGGACCACACTGGTAGCACTTTGTACTAGTCTTTAGTCGGCAGTAACTAACACTAACCAACCCCCCTCCCCACAGGCGGTGCTGTGCGACCATTTTCGGTACCCGGAGGACATGGAGAACAAAGTGTGGAGCGCCCTGGTGAAGCTTGGCGTTGGTCTGGGCATCGCTGCCACCGCCTCTCTCATCTCTTCGCGCTGAGAGCGCCGGAGCTGTGGGGCTTTACGACCGTGCCTCGGCGGGAGCGGTGGAGGCGGCGCCAGAGCTGCCGGCAGAGGCCGGCGCGAACGGACGCACAACGGCAGCGGCGCGGACACGTCACCGCTCCGCGGCGCTGGTTTTATCTGGCCGACTGCATTGTACAAACGGCGGCGCGTGGCCGCAGGTGAACGCTGCCTGAGAGAGGCTCGCGATTGTGTAACCGAGCGCGTGTTTGTGAGCGTGCGCGCGGGTGTGGACTTTTTGACGGCGTGGCGGCTGCGGCCGCTGAGGCGGGCGGAGAGCGGCAGTCTAGTCAGCGGACTAACCTGACCAGGCTGCGCCTCAGAGTCAACTGACACGCACCGCAGCCGTAGCCGCTGAGTTTGGGAAAGGCCGAGCTCGCGGCTCCGCTCGGCGGCCGCCTGCGTGTGCGTGTGTGTGAGAGGTTCTCTGACGAGGTGGGCGTCGTCTTCAGTGTGTCGTAACGCCGCGGTTTGCGGCGACTGCAGCGTGCGCAGGCGACGGAGTGGGTAACGGCCCCAGTTTCTAAGTCGGCCATTGTCGGCGCCAACGCTCCCGTCTCGGAGTGCGCCATTGTGGGCGTGAAGGGTGAGGGTGCCCCTCATCAACCGCCGCCTCTCCACTCTCCCACTATTTATTGCTCGCGGTGCCAGTGACGCAACTGAGGAACAGGGAACAGGATAACGGCACAGAGGCCCGGGCACGCCACACTAGATATTGGGTTGATTCAGTTTATTTTTGTATTAATCACTTCGTCTCAATAAAGTCCCGTGAAGCTGGTTTGGTGGTGCTGAGTGAAGAGCGACCTGGTGTGGGCGATGTCCCTTTGGTCTGCGACCTGTACATGCTTAGGGAGCCCAGTTGTTCGCCTGACATTTTCGGGAGCTAGCTGGACAGCAGCACCCCTCCTTGGCGCCCAGGAATGACGTTTTCTCCGCCGTTTTCGTATCCAGTTTCGTATGATGTGTTTGAAATGTAAATCTACAGTGAGGTGATCCCGTAATTAGAGAATCGGATCACGGGCTTTAAACATGCAGATATTTTCAGCTTCGGGAGTTTGGTGTTTTTCGTATTCGATGCCTTATCCGCTCAGTTCCTTCCAGATCCTACTCAGTGATATTTTTTCCGCTCTGTTCATAGGTGGTTGAGGGCTGGGGTATTTTGAAACTGATGGAACTCGTGACCGGGTGTTGATTTTCAGGCTCGCGTGAGGAACCTCAATTTGACGGTTGAAAACGCTCCAACTGTGGCTTGCTTAGATTCTTCATGCCGTGGACTCGAGCACGGATCAGATGAGTCCCAAAATGACATATTTCTCTATAACCCGGCATCCCTTTACGCAGTGAAAGGTGGATGGGTTTAATTTAGCGTAAATGCTTTCGGAGGAGGGTATCGCCATTCCCAGCATCTCGGCCCCAAAGTAGCGCTGCCTGGTGGGGGGGGGGCACCAGACCCAGCCGTCCTCCCGACATCCGGTTCCGGGCGGTGCAGAGTTCAGCCCGCTCCGAGCAGCGGTGGGTGAGGTTGGACCGCCGGGCGAGGTCGCCGGCCCGCTATCGACCTCCTCTCCGCCAGCCGCCACAACAGCGCACCAAAACATGTTTGTCTCACCAGTGAGCCGGCGAGCCGGCTCCCGGCGCTGCTTTAAGACGGCGTGCAACACCCGCACGCGCGGCTCATGTGAGGTGGCACGCAGGTACCGCCGGGTGCGTACACCGCGAGAGGCAGCCTCTCCGATGTGGGACACACGTGCAACCGACCACCGCGCAGTGGGGAAATGACAGCGCACTTCACTCCGGTCAAATCAGGCCAGGATCCGGCATCCAACTGACAAGCGCGTTACAACGAAATGCGCTACCTTTCCCTCCGTAATATCACTACTGTCGAACATTGCAAACCTCCATAGATGTTTAAACAGCAGAGCGAGGGATGACAATAAACAATATACCTTTTTTACAGCAATTGGAAAATCGTTCCCAAGATATCGCAACTGAAGTCGCCGTGTGATTTCATAACCGCACACGCTCACGACGAGGCAGAACAGATCCCCGAGTGTGGTTAACAATCTGCTGACTTCAATTCGAGCGTGGCGCCATCTAGAGATATGTTTCTTACTAAGGTGGGTAATAAGGGCACTTTCCCCTAAAGGACAAATAACTTTTAAAATATCATTTTAGATAGGCAAAAAGCTGAGCGAATGTTGAAATCCGTCATTTTCCACCCGCACTGGTCTCGCTGTGCCCCACTGTGCAGTTTGCGACCAACCGCCCGCTTACTCCAGAGCCCATGTAGCGCCGCCTGTCTTTCTGTCGGGATATTAACATGCCGCTGTGGCAACGCTTCAGCCGAGACCTCCCATCCCTCCAAGTCCAAACCCTCTCCACAGGATCACACCATTCCCAACATACGCGGAACAGGAACGAGCCATCCTGCCGGCACATACACTTCTTGTCTCACACCCACATAGACGCTCGTGAGGCGGGATGGATGTGGTATTTATTAAAGGCGGGAGCAGGCAACGTTGTCAAGTCAGTACTCGACACGTGGAAAATATATACGAACGCCGTACTCACCTGAATCTGCTAAACCCGATCAATAACGGCAATCACGATCACCTATCTGGTAACCGTGATCAATAACGGTAATGGCGATCATCCATCTGGTAAAAATGATCAACAATGGCGATCGCGATAATCTGTCCGGTAAGCGTGACCAGCAGTGGCCATCTCGGTCATCTATCTGGTAGACGTGATCAACAATAGCACCATGTTGTGCGCAAATCATAGAATCTTCCTAACGGTCATATTTATCACAAGAATACAAGACACGAGCGACTAGATTCTCAAACACCTTCTTCCCTGATCACAGAAGCCTCGACGCCTTCAAAGCATTTCGCAGACCCCGCGGAAACAAACGCTTCACCAACAAGCTGTGGCAATTGTCTCGCATGAATCTCCCAGCAGTGCGCGCCATTATCAGCCAATCAAAAGGCAGCCATGGGTCCCCGTGCGCTCCACCCCCGCCGCACTGCACATGGTCCGAGGAGTTCCAGTACTTCCAGAGCGCTACCGGTGACTGGCCTGTCCGGAGAAGGACAGCGACTCCATCTCGAAGCGTTGGAGGCACCGTAGTTCCGGGAGAAACGCCGGCTAATTTCAGAGCGCAGTCGACGCGTTGGTGATGTCTTGCGGCCTATATAGGTATGCTTCATATAGATGCGACTCGGCAATAAAAACATCACCAATACTTAATACTTTCCACCTTGAACGCTCACAAACGATTATTCACATGGATTTCAGTATAAATACTAGTCCTTTGACCTTTCCGGGGTCAATTTAGGTCTATATTTCTCGCCCCTTTTACCACTGGTTCCTATAATAAATATAATGCTAAAATATCTAAATTGGTAAGTAGATAAAATTGCAATTTACTTCAATGAAAGAGCTTACTATTGGGCGCAAAATGACCGTCGCCGTCGACGCGCCCTTAAACCCCACTCATGATGATGAGCTTACTATACTTCAAAAGTCGAGGGCATGATACCATTACACTCGAATCCACAAATAAAGTCCAACAAAGCCAGGAATGTGACGATACCTCGACGTTCCTTCTTGCCAAAGTCTCCACGCGTTTGCTTGGTTCTGACGCGCGGCTTTCCTGTCCTAGTCCCACGCTACACCAGTAGGCGGCGCTGCCGGCGGTGCGCCGGGAACGCGCCGCTCCAGTGGCGCCACCGACCGGCCCTGAGCCACACAGCCACAGTTGGAGTTGTACCCGGCCCTCTGACGCCGAGCCGTCCCGGTAAAATACTGCTGCCGCGCACGGGACGGAGCGCCAGCTGCCTCAGTCGCTGTACACCCACCAGTCGCGCTCGTACCCCTCGTGCACGTGCTCCAGCAGGAGCTTCCGACGGCCCTCGCAGTACCTGCCCGGACCATCAGCGACGTAACACGCATCTGCAGAAACATCGGACCAAGCACGCTGTACGCAGCAGGCACTGGTGCCGGGCACAACAGTAGGGTGTGAGGCAGAACAGTGGTGGGGCCATGACCGGGAAGGAAACAGCAACGTCGCGTGTCAAACATGGGCTGGAGACGATCACACAGAGCCAGGCAACAGAACGTGATTTTTGCGACAATCATGGCAACTGTCAACAGCCTCCAAAAGTGAGGCGGCGTGCTTCATTGAAAGTCAAACCAGGATGTTGACATCAATTGAAACTCGATCGACTAATATTCAATAGTAAAAATTTTGTCAGCAAAAAGATTTAGAGAATTCGTTTCGTTCATCATCATCACCACACTCCAGGTTTTACACATCCTTCCACTCCCTATCAGAGAAAAGAGGTGACCCGATAACGAGCCATTCCACAGCAGTCTGCGCCCTGCCTCCTGGTCCACTCACCGGTACTTGTCCTGCACCTTCTGCTTGATGTCCACCAGGTTCTCTTGCGTGATGTCGCGTTCCAGGTACTCAGACAGCACCTCCGTGCAGCGCTCCAGGTCCTTCTGGTTCTCCTTCAAGAGACGTGGACAGCAACACATCGCCAGCACGTCAGAGCCCATGCGAGCAGTTGATACGGGCTGAAGGGGGAGGCATTTGCCCCAAACCTAAGACTTTTACCGATTTCTTTAAAAAATTTAAGGTTTTTCATGACTCTGAGCCCCGCTGCCACATCCCCCAAAACCATCGGTCCAGATCCGTCAGTGTTTGGGGTGATCACTTGCGGCTCATTTATGCTGTCGACAAGAATGTGGATATAATTAAGCATACAATGTTCCAAGCAAAACAAACATCCCGCGTTAAATATAAATATCAAGCACCGCACTTTTAATAGCTTCCATATTCTATATTTAATTTGCCCCTCTCTCTTCCCTTCTTCTCCTCCTCTCACCTCGAAAATTGCCGACTGGTTGTTTTTCCGAAGGTAGTACGCAAACACGTAGGTGTACATGAGAGTGACGCGACACGAACAGAGGATGTCGACAGCCTTCTTCAGGAATTGCACCTGGGAGGGGGAGGGAGGGGCTCACTCTCGAGTAACGCACTGCATACACTGGGAAGGGGAAGTGACACAGAAGAACAAACAATAACGCATTTTGAAGGGGAAGCGGAATGGCGACAACCGACACAGTAGAACAAGCAGAAACAAAGCGAAACCACAAACAGTAACTGCTTCAACCGCGGCCAACGCGGAATAGCGGCAGCTCCCTTGCTTTCAGAACTGATCAAAGTGCACTCACAAAGCGAACATGTGTCTGGTACTGATACTCGAGCTTGACCATGGCTCCTCCAGTTTGGTTTTGGAATGGTTAGATAGATATGAATTCGTGTGTAGGTTGAGCGCGGATTTTAAGAACGAAGTCTCTACACAAAGCAGGTTCATGAAGCCCACGTCGTCAGACGGAGAGACAGCACACAAGCACAGAGAACGAGGCGTGATCCGCCGGAGGGCGGACACTGTCACATGGCTCAACAATAAATACCGTGGGCATTTGCTTTTACAGGTGAAGAATCTGGCGAAATGTATCCCAGGCAGGTGCCGTGTTGCGCACTCCGCGCTGCCGCCTCTGCCGGAGACACTGCGGCCCGGGCACGATGCCCATTGTTGATGGAGCACGGAACAAAATGAAACAATACAAATCAAACTGGTAGCACAGCTAAAAATGCTTAAGTACCATCCTGGTAGCTACGCAGATACATGAGGTTTTGAGAAAGGAGCACTAACGCCGCACGTTCGTCCACAGCGGTACAAACCATCGTTGCGGCAGCCCGCCGTATCCGATCAGTGTTGGAGTCAGATGTTGACCGTTCCAAAACGATACCACTCGCCCTGGACGCGGTAACAGCCTGCACGGTTCAGGTTTCGTGTACTGCGGGCCTCTCTCACACCAGCCTCAGGACAAGACTTTGGGCTCAGTGCCTCTTCCGACGGCGGCCGGTGGTGTCTGGGAGCCATGGGGCGACGTGCGCACCCGTCCTGTGCCGATCCATTTGAAAAATATACGACCAGGGCTCGGAAAGGCTTGCAAAATGCACGAAGAGAGCTGGTGGAAGGTGTAAGAGATCTGAGGATTACCAAGGACAGTTTATTACGATAAAACTGCAGGGAAAAAATTAACAAAAGAGTCCCGCATGTCTGCCGGAAGAGGATGACCATTAAGAATGGAACAAAGAGACTGGAGAGACGGCGGGTAGTGAACCGTTAAGCTCGCAAGCGCCAACTCCTACACCTGAGGAGGGCAACCCTGAAGTCGCACAGGAAAGTCTACGTGAGGTACTGGCAGAGTTGCGACAAACGCCAGTACGGTCACGAAGTCGGTGGCTCTGAGACATTCCAACACCTCAACCATGTCCGAGTCCGGGCCAACCAGCTGTGACAGTTGAGACGTGATCCGAAATATGAAAACCTAAAACTAGCATATTCCGTGTGCCGACGGGAGTCAGGTCTAGAAAGCACCGCTGGGACTGTAAATACTATTAAACTGTATGTGTGTTCAAGTATGATACAACCTGTCCAATATCAACCACAGTGTTATTGCCTAAAACCTGACGAAGAGGAGACGGCGGGAAGAACTGGCGCACACATCGCTTCAGGTTATCACATCTATCCGTCTCAGATAAAACGTGTTGAACAGTAAGCGGCCCCTCAGGGGACCGATCTTCATTTGCCGGATTCGTCCGGTAAGTAAAGATTGGAGCAACGGGGTGTGACGCGCCCGGGGCCCCAGTCAGCCAGCCCTGGGAGGCACTTTGTCGCATCGCCGCGGATACATCTTTTCTAGCCCTCCGACGGCCGCCGCCTCTTCCGACTTCCCTCGGTTAGAGTCGGCGTCTGTCGTCGGTGGCTCTGGTGATGAGGTCCGCGGCGATGCTGATGATTGCCTTACGGGCCCTTTGTTACCTGGTCGGTAACCGTATTGGATCGGGTCAGATCTGTCCTGCACCTCCCAGTATGTAGCTCCTGTTTGTTTTTGTTTTCTTATTTTGTTGATTATTTTTAGTTCCTGTCCTCTTTTTTATGCTTCAGTTATTGGTCCCACAGTTATTTGCCTTCTTCGGCATTTTATGGGTGTAAGGCGCCCACTCGAGGCCTATCTCGAGCCCCGGCGACGAGGTTGACGGGATCCTGGGGGTTCATCATCATCATCGTTGGTGTTTAAGGGCGCGCCGACAACACGGGTCATGTGGCGCCCATAACACTAGACAAGATATATACAATATAGTTTCAGCGTCTCACAGGGCTAAAAGTGTGTCAAAGGTAAAAGCAGCAAGTCAACAACATTTCAACAAGTAAGGTGTAAAACAGGTTAAGTTTTTAAAACAAAATCAAAAGGTCATACGTAAAAAAACAGAACAATAATACAACAATATTACAAATAAAAACAAAATGAATAGGATAAAATGTAAAAACTGACCAGAGTCGCAGACATTTTAACATCACATACCAAAGTCAGCGAAAAGGTAAAATGAACTTATACACCATGTAAAACCTGAAAAACTACGAGGGTGAATATATGACATTAAAACCAACGATCCTCAGATATAACATAATGGTAGCAATATCCACAGCACGATGCTCGCCCAAAAGAGAATTCATTGTCGGAGATCCCTGCAGAAAGCGGTTTCTCTCTATCTCAAAGTCACGGCAATCTAAAAGGATATGTTTGACTGTGAGCCTGTCACCACAGCGTGGACACTCCGGCGGGTCACGACGAGATAAAAGATATGAATGGGTTGAATGAGTGTGTCCCAGTCGCAATCTACACAGGACAACCTCCTCCCTTCTGGAGCCTGCACTACTTGAGGTCCACGATCCTAAGCGTGGTTTCCAGCTCGCGGAGCATCCTACCTTTAAAACCACAATCCCATCGACGTTGCCAGTCGCTAAAAACATACATTTTAACTTGCGCGTACATGTCAAAAAATGGAACACGAAGACCTGGGGGGCAGCATGTTCTGCCCCCGTCTTTGCACATCGATCTGCCCGCTCATTTCCGGCGATTCCGCAGTGACTTGGCACCCAAACTAAATCTACACATTTTCCCTTTCCCCTCAGGCTATGCAGTTTCTGCCTAATAAGGGTCAAGAGATAAGATGCTGACATATTATAAAAGTAAAAAGACTCCAATGCCTGTACAGAAGACAAAGAATCTGTAAAAATAACAAACTTTCTCGCCCTTAACTTCGAAACATGGTCCAGACAACGGAAAATTGCGTACAGCTCAGCGGTAAACACAGATGCCTCGCGCGGTAAACTAAAACACTTTTCAACGCCGTCGCTGACAAATGCACATCCCGTGCCACCATCACCCTTCGAACCATCAGTGTAAAAGTGGATGTGATTATTATAAGATTCAGAACAGAACTCCCTAAATAACTGGCGCATAACTTCAGGAGGCATATTTCTACATTGGTCCAGTAAGCTCTTGTTTGTGTCCACTGCAGAGATAAGCCAAGGTTCAACCAAACACGCGTCACACGGTTCAATGAGATCTGTGTCTATCCCAGCCTCCACAAGCCAGGCGCGGACCCTTACTCCTGGATGACGGGCTGCCGCGCGGGATCCATTATCAATCTGGCGGAGCTGGGCGTCACCAAAAAATATTGAGTATGTGGGATGCGTCGGGGATTGTTTGAGTTTCAATACATAGCGCATGGCAAGTGTTTTTCGGCGCAACTCTAATGGCATTTCATCGACGTCCACTAACATGCTTGATATTGGGGATGTACGGAATGCTCCCGTTATAACTCTAACGGCTTGATGGTGCACAGTATCCAGCATGGTTTTTGCTGATTGGGGAGCGGCTTCATATACCAGGCTACCATACTCAATTTTTGAGCGTACTAATGACCTATAGAGCATGACAAGCATTTTCCTGTCAGCCCCGTACCTCATTTTTGTTAGGACTTTGAGTATATTTAATGTATCAAAACACTTTGCGCGGAGCTGCTTCCAGATGTGGTATGTATGAAAGCCTTTTGTCCAGTGTGAGCCCTAGAAATCTCGTTTCCGGTACAACATCGATCAAATTTCCATAGATATACAACTTTGGATCCTCACAATCTCCACGTCTGTTGCAAAAGTGCATGCACTTGGTTTTTACACTTGAGAAGCTTAAGCCGTTTCGTGTGCTCCACTCCTGCAAACGATCAAGACCGAGCTGCAGTCGCCTCTGTGCAGCGGCAGTGGTGGACGCCGTCACCCATATCGTAAAATCGTCTACAAAAAGTGCGTGGTGAATATTCGTGGGTAAAGTGCCTGCTATGTCGTTAATCATAATTGCAAACAGGGCGATAGAGCTCACAGAACCTTGAGCAATTCCCCTCTGTTGTTGGTATCGATTTGATAAGACGGAGTTAACGCGATAACGAAAAAACCTATTTCTAAGAAAATTGGAAATGAACCATCCCATGTGCCCTCGCACACCAAGCTCGAAAAGTTTGTGCAGGATGCCGTGTCTCCAAGTACAATCATACGCGCGCTCAACGTCAAAGAACACCGCAATTGTGTGACATTTACGTACAAAACCCTCGCGCACAGAGGCATCTAAACGAACTAGGTGGTCTATTGTGGAGCGGCCCTGGCGAAAACCACACTGGCTATTACAAAGGAGCTGGTTGGATTCCAGATACCAAACAAGACGCATGTTGACCATTTTTTCGAGCAGTTTACACACACACACGAAGTCAATGAGATGGGACGAAAGTCGTTGGGTGATGAGCCAGTTTTGCCGGTCTTCAAAATAGGTACGATATGTGCCTCGCGCCACTGATCTGGGAAATCATTGTTACTCCAGATGTGATTATATATGTTTAGCAGAGACGATAGAGATGCATCAGATAACTGGCGAAGCATATTGTTAGTGATGTTATCAGGGCCAGGTGACACCGGCTTCACAGTGGACAGTGCTGCTCTGAGCTCATCATCATCATCATCGTTGGTGTTTAAGGGCGCGCCGACAACACGGGTCATGTGGCGCCCATAACACTAGACAAGATATATACAATATAGTTTCAGCGTCTCACATGGCTAAAAGTGTGTCAAAGGTAAAATGTAAATACACCGCACATGCTTCCACAAGTCAACGAGTGAAAACGCAGGTGATCAAGTCCTAAGATGGTGAGTAAATGACATTAAATGAGGCACTCTTCAAAAAAGCAGCAATAGCAGTGAACTCCACGGTTGGATGCTCTCCGAGTAGCGAATCCAGTGAGGGAGACCCGCGAAAGTAGCGTTGTCTCTCAACCTCAAAATCTCGGCAATCCACGAAAACATGACGCACAGACAGGCGCTCCCCACAGCGAGCACACTCCGGCGGGACATCTCTACAAAGTAAAAAGGAATGTGTTGCGTGGGTGTGACCAATGCGGAGCCTAGAGAGGATCACCTCCTCCCTCCTTGAACTCGCAGAACCTGAAAAACGCTTAACAATCAGCGGTTTCAGGGCCCGAAGCCTTTGACCCTTTGGGTCCGTATCCCACCTGTCCTGCCATAATTTAGTAACGTGTTTTCGAATATGTGGGAACCAATCCGAACACGGAATCCGAAGGCCCGATGGTACGGTGCCCTGTGCTGCCTGCTTCGCAGCTATATCAGCGCGCTCGTTTCCAACGATGCCCGAGTGACTGGGGACCCAGGCTAGTATTACTTGTTTTTTCTTGACATGTGTTCGGTGAATTCTGTGTCTGATTTCATCTAAATAATATGACGATGGCGACTTAGTACCGAAAGACTCGAGGGCCTGAAGCGAGGATAAAGAGTCAGTGAATATAACACATTGGCGCTGTCTCGATAAAAGAATGGCGTCCAGGCAGCGTAGAATGGCATACAGCTCCGCAGTGAAAACTGAAGCAGCGGGCGGAAGAGTGAAACACCTCACAACATTCTCACTTACAAAGGCACATCCGACACCGTCCTGACCCTTGGAGCCATCCGTATAAAAGAGCTTGTGGTTTGGATAAGAAGTTTGACAGTGCTCCAGAAAAACCTGTTGTGAGGCTACCGGAGTCAAATCTCTGGTTTTTGAGACCATGCTTTGTGTCTATCGTTGGCTCAAGCTATCATCCAAGGTTCGATGGACGGGGCCTGAAAAAAGCTCCACCTGTTCCAAGTTAACTTGGGCGTCATCAAGCCAGCTAGCTATCCTGTAATCTGCGTGCCGGGCATATTGAAGCAGAGTGTTCAATTTGACGCCGATGTTCACCTGAGAAAAAGCCTTCGGGAGGTTGGGTGATTTGGGAACTGAAAAAGTTTTAGGGCATATTGCATGCCATGCATTCTGCGCCTTAGGTCCAACGGCATCTCGCTTGCCTCCACGAGCATACTGGAGGTGGGAGATGTGCGAAAAGCACCGATTATTGTCCTGATGGCGTGATGATGAACTGTGTCCAGCATGTGCTTAGAGCTTTCTGTTGCAGCATCATATGCTATGGCCCCATATTCTATTTTAGATCGGACCAAAGATCTATATAGCATAAGGAGCGTTTTCTGATCCGCGCCATACTTGAGCTTAGTCAGAACCTTAAAGATATTCAGTGCTTTGAAACATCTATCCCTTAGATCCTTGGAAATGTGGTACGTATGTTAATTTCCTATCAATGATTACACCGAGAAAGCGAGTTTGTTCTACTACAGCTATGGCTTGTTTATACAATGTTAGGACAGGGTCGGTGCAATCATTTCGTTTACGACAAAAATGCATACATTTGGGTTTTTTTCCGTTGAAAACTTCAAGCCATTTTGTCCGCTCCA